>JAMBLF010000987.1:0-158422 GCA_030578115.1 Leucoptera coffeella | reverse complement strand
ATATATATGATAATATATTATTTCTTTATAATATTAATTCATGTAGGTACTTACTTTAGTTCTTAGCAACGACAAAGGAAAAACAACATAACTTTTTTATTCCTAGAATATTATCTAAAGCCGATTGTGCTACAAAATTTATTATTCCCAACTACGAAATCGCAACATACATCTCTAACAATACACTTTACTGTTCAAGGAAGACTTATTAAAAAGCGCACATACAAGTCATAAAACCGGAATAGATAGGAATCAAATTCATTGTGTTGGTCACATAAATAACTGAGTAAACACTGCAAGGGATGTTTCTTGGCCCTTCCCTATAAATCAAGGTTATGTTGACCTATGCCCTGTTTTTGGTTGCATAGATTAGGGGCAAACTAGTTCCCAAGGAATAACGACCATAGAAAGATCGTAAAAGCTACTTCTTTTTTCTAAATTACACTTTAACTTGTGTAAGGAGTTTTATGAGCGCAATTTATGAGGTAACAAACCTAGGTGTGAGGTGGGATAGGGCTGTGTCTTGTCGATATCGATAGTTTTTAACGTGTCAAGGGGCGACATTTTTGTGGCGAGTATTTTTAATTTCATAAGTGGATATATTATTTATTTAAGAGAGTTATTAAAGTAAAATTTTAAGTTATTGCTATTTTATAGCATAGTAACTGTGTTACAATAATAAACCCATCAATTAATTAGGCATCTCTTAAATTATATAAATGAGATAAACCAATATTTAATTATACTTCTAAAATAAAATAAATAATAATTAAAAATTACAATTAACATACAGCATTCTATCTCACACTGTTATCTGGGGAAACTAATCTCTAAATTGTTTGCAAGATTTATTTAACCATCTATTCTATAAAAATCCATCGACAAACCGAACAAAATCCCGCTAACTCCCATCACTAACCCACAAAAAGTGGTTGCTATAAATCCATTAATTCCTGATGCAATAAATTCTAAATACTTCGTTATTCATACATATAAGGATTGTCATGCAGGCACAAGCACATACATACTTTGCTCTAATTTATGACCGGTTGACACTAGTAGTTGGGTTTAAGGTGTTAGTGGGCTGTATAGTAGTTAAATTGAGTACTTAGAGGCATAAAATAAAATGTCCTGTACATGGTTGGAATAGAAAACAAATAAGTATTGAAGGGAAGAATTAAATTTATCTATTGTTGTTGAGAATGGCGAAGTATATAGATGTGAGTTACTTATGAAATATGTACTTTAATACACATTTTTTACAATAATAATAGTACAAATTTATCCATTCAGGCACAGACCACGTTAAGCTTGTCTTAAGTTAGTTCATCGAACGAAAATCATGTAAATTCGGCCACGACAGTAGTTGACATAAAAACCAAAACATTTTTGTTCATTTTATGTACTTATTTGAGAGACTCGCGATTTTTTTTCATTTTACAATATAACGGGAAATATACCGAATGAAATAAAATGCTTTTTATTCAACATGAGGATCATTAAAATCAGTTATTGAAAGTCAAAAAAAAAACAAACTTTTCCAAAGGAAAAGGTGTCATTAAAATTAGTTAATCTTAAAAAATTCAATAAATCTAATTATTGTATAAACCTAGCATTACCTTTGTAACCCAATGTTTCGGCCACGGGTCAACTCGTGTTGTTTTCTTGTAAAAATCAATATAACTACTCTTTTAATTGTTATAAAGATGTGTGTTCGTTCGTAAATAATACACCCAATTCTTTCTCTTGCATCAATTTATTTTCTTCAACACCTAGTCTTAGAATTAAGTCTCCCATTAGTCATCTTATTGTACTAAACATACCATAGCATTAGACTACAAATCAAGGCGTGAGTTCATACATAAGCAGGTCCAGATTAAATAATTATACACAATTTATTATCCAACCCCTAGGAACTTAGTCTCTGACTACATTTTTATACAAATATGTTATTAAAATAAATAGGACATGCAAATATAGGATAGAATGTCATTTGTTATGGTAAACTTGTTCTGTGTTTATTAATTGTGTACCTTACTTGTGAAGAGCTTTCTTGGTGATTTCGTAGACTTTAAAATAGATTAATATTATTAAAATGATTATATATAATATCTTAACAATTTTGTCTTATAAGGACTGTCACTTACGATAAGTATTGGTAATAACAATACTTTATAGTTGAGAGTTTATAAATGTTTATCAAAATATTAATTTTAAGGTATGTAATGGAAAAAGCGAAGATTTATGAATTTAATCAAAATGAAGCTTACAAACACCGAAATCCACCGGTTTTACCTAACCTTAAAATAATAAAAAATATTTAATTTGTTCCACAGTAAGCCAAAACCTTTCTCATCCAAAATTCTACTCCATCTATTTAAAAATTAAATCAGTTACCAGACAGCAAAAAAACGGTATCCAAACACGTTCATACCGCATCGTTCCCATACGTATTGTTGACGAGGATAAATCAACATTTCCATGCTTACAAAAGTCGTGAAGAAAAAATTCATGAAGGGGTCCATTTTGAATTCGCACAAGGAAGTGTTCCAGGCAACAAAAGGACTATTACAATAGGCTGAGACGGAACCAGAGCATTGTACAACTGCAGCTGATCTGTCTAAGGTTTTAGGAAGATCGGTGTCTGTATGTTTGTTTGTCTTTACAATGTACTTAGACTTACGTTGGACCAAGTAGAATAAAATGTCAATGTCACGATGTGATTGTCAATCAATCAGCCTATTTCAGTCCACTGTTGGACGTAGGCCTCCCCAAGAGTACGCCAAACACGATCACTCGTGACCCGCAGTCAACCACTACTAGTGACCTTTTTCAGGTCATAGGTCCACCTAACAGTGATTGTAAATGTCATAATCCGTAGCACTAATTAGTTAGTGTGTGTGTGTGTGTTTTAATGTGAACACAATCATTGAATTGGCAAATAATCTACTTACAAAATATGAAAATTTATTAAGACAAGTCTGTTTTATTTATCATATTTTTCTTCATTCCATATATACCTATTTGTCCATATTATATACCTACTGCTAACAAACTGTTTAAATACAATACATTTTCTATAATCTTTGACCAAATTATAAAACTTCGTATCAAGCGAACCCGTAACCTTTCCTTATAGTGACACCTAATATAATATGTAAGTGTAACGGGACAGATCCCGGGGGAGCGATCTCGAGGCTGTCTGATGCGAATCACATGCCCTTGAACCTACCATTGCATTGTTAAAAATCTCGCGTTGCTATGGAAACGGATCAACAGTTAGTTTACAACTAAATACCTAAATGCTTATTATAAAAAGAAAATGGAAAAGAAAATATTTATAAATAAAGTGCGAACTTTGCTACCCGACGTTTCGGCCATGTTGCAATGGCTTTGGTCACTAGTTGAGTGTAATATACTCGTAAGTCGCAATAAATATCTTAAAAATATTGTAGATATCTGTACGTACTGTATAAGTCTTTTATATGGTAATGGCTGAAAGGGACAGGATCTTAGCATATTAAGTTAATTTATAATTTTATGTTTAAACGCTAAATTTCGCGAATCATTGTGCATTGCCAACCAATTCACAAAAGGTCATACTATATGATGTAATTTATAAAAATCGTATTAATAAACTTTTCAGGGCTCATATTATGTAGTAAATATGTAATTGTAGCGATCTTTTTGAAGAATATATTAATGTAATTGTTTCAGAAATAAACTTCACATTCTTTTCCCTTTTATTCTTCTACCAATTACGATTTTAGTGCCATTTTATTTTATCCATCATACTTCGGAGAATTAAAGATACACGTATGTAAATGAACTAACCTGTTAAACAAAATGTCGTTATTCCGTTAAATGTTTCATTTTTTCCTAAAGGCTCTTTACACCTTTTGCCTAGACCGGCATAATTGATACAGGCTGTCTGTAGAGATCCCGCCACATAAGGTGGCAGTAGCCAAACTTGGAACTAAATTTGACGTTACCGCCATTGCGTGTTATTTTGTATGAAAGGTAAATTTAGTATTACCAGCGTTGTGTTTTTTGCCCACTCTTTGTAATTTTTATGTTTGTTAAGGGATTATAATAAATTGATTTCCGGAGTTTCTTGTTAGTTCTTCTCCAAGCTAGGGTCTCCGCTGATCTAACCTCGGTAAAAAATATGTAAAGACAATGCTCAGTGCCATGTTTGAAATAATAGTTTTAAGAGATTCGCGATTTATACTCATGATATAAGATATAAGGGTGTGTATAAGATTGATTGCAGCTGTGGGAAATCCTACGTCGAACACACTAAACGGTCTATTGTGGACAGAGTGAAGGAACACATAATATATGTAATATATAATAAGAAGGATAAGTCCCGTTAATTATTAATCATGTTTGAAATAGTTTAATGAACATATTTTGACTAATATATATTAATTTGTTTTATTTGAGTTTATAGCTCTGCAACCAAAGACCGTTACAAATGAAACCTATAATGTATCGAGCCGTATGGCACTGTGAGTGCTAGTTTTGGCGTGTTTACTGGTAACACTGAATTACGCGACTGTGGCGACGCCTCCAACTGCCACCTTATGTGGCGGGATCTCTATTACCTAAGCCGTTGGCAGATGCAATGAAATAGCACGTGCCACATAGGTTAAGGAAAACCTGTCAGGAAAATGTCAATTTTAACGGTCAATTCTAAATGTCAGTTTGTAATGTCAATTAATATTGTAACTAAGTAAAACATCTGTGTAACAGTAAAGTTAAAAATGTAATATTTTTATCCATAGTTTAACATGGACCACAATAATTATATGTTTTACTAATCTCAGTCTACATGTTAGATATTACTTATTTTTATTTATAAGGATTTAAAATTATTGGTAAAATGACAATAAAGTTATGATAATGATATTATTGAACTTATTATAATAGACTAACGCGGTTACGACCATTAACCCTTGCAGGGTAATCAAAGGTGCAGGTGTCCATCTCCGTAATTGCGAAGAGAGTAATTCTATGGCCACCGCGAACCTACGTGTTGACCAGACAGTCAGTACTCAACGTGACGGATGGTAAGCCATTTCGCCATTTACAAGCACTAACTATTACCTGTTTGGGGAACAGGTAGGTTTCCTCACAATTTTTTCACTCACCATAATATTCCATGCATTTCGTAAATAGATATATTAAACTTCATTTCTATTGGTACATGCTCAAGCGGGATTTGAACTCTGTACCCATTGATACAGAGTCAAGCCCCAAACAGCTGAACTACGAATATATAATACCTAGTAACGAAATTATCGCGTGGGCACACTTAACTATTACAGCACGTATATTGGAACATTAAATAAAAAACATCGTTCTAATAGCACAAATTATGACAAAGTATAATGTTACACACACCAATTGAATCGTTAGCGAAGCAGGTGAGGTATCATACAGTACCACGCAGGTGGTATAATACACTTAATTATAATATCATAGTGTACAAGAACTGTCATTGTAATATGTCATGTAGCTCAGTGTTTCGAATTTTGAAATTGGTAAAAGGAGGTTATCAGTTAAATACTTTACTCACTTTTATACTTTATTTTGACGACCTCCGTGGCGCGATTGGTTAGCCACCTGAACGGTAATCGTAAGGGGTCGATTCCCGGTGGAAGCAGAGTTAGGAACTACGCTTTTCTTCCTTTCAGTCTGGTTATTGATTATATCTATATATAAAATTCGACGTATCTCAGTTGTTTGGGGCTTGACTTTGTATCAGTGGGTACAGGGTTCAAATGCTGCTTGAGCATGTACCAATGGGAATCAATTTTAATGAATTTCTATGTTCTTATTCGTAATAAAAATACATTTACGAAATTGGTCGAATACTAAGGTGAGGGAAAACATCGTGAGGAAACCTACCTTTTCCCCGAACAGGTAATAGTTAGTGCTTGTACATGGCAACATGACTTACCACCTGTCACATTGAGTACGAACTATCTGGTCAATACGTGGATTTGAGGTGGCGATAAAATTACTACCTTCGCATTTTCGGAGATGGATACCTAAACCTCTGACTTCCCCTCAATAGTTAATGGTCGTGATCATGTTTGTTTTTGTTTATCAATGAAACGTTTAAATTCAAATGTATCACTACTGCTTAAACATAAGATAACGTGTATTTAAAATTAATAAAGAGATTCATATTTTGAAAATAACAAAAGGCGTTAATAGTCCAATAGTCTCTTCTTAAGACGTTATGAAAGTAAGAATCACAGGTGATCACAGTTTTTGGTACCAGCACATGGCAACGTGTATTAGGCATATTTAGTCCATTGCAAAATTATCAGTAACTAGTTACTTAAATATTGCTTAAAAACTTGTTTTCCTTACTAAGCCGTTTGAGGAGAGCTTAAGCAACTTAATAAGTGGAATTTGCTTAACTAGTACACGTAACATGTTGCTGTTTGAAGGGGTGTGCAGAGATTATGGATTGATGTTATTAGATTTTATAGAGATTAGTTTGCAAAGGAAACTGTATACTACATATTACAATTACAGGTTATTTTTTAGGAATAGGCTATAGTTACCGCCTGAAAAGTTGGTTCTACGTGGTCATATATGTATAACTCACTCCGCAATTGCAGAGTTAGGCACTCGAACCTCTGATTACCCTCATAGATTAAGTGTAGTATAGTGTATGTAATATCAGGCTTAGTATTGCAAAGAATGTAAATAGTAGTTAATTATTTGTACACAGTCAAAAACTAATGTATGACCCCCTTTAAAAAACACGAAATTCTCGTTTCCCAATTCAAATGTATCGGGTTCTAGGGAATACTTTATTGTCAACGTAACAATGACAAGTGACATGACATTTTTAGCTGTCATCGCGATGCACATTGCTCACACGCAAGGTTGATTCACAATCGTATCGGAATTAAATAAAAAAGAGAGCGCGTTGGTCCGGCATAATACCTTTGTCTAGGGAAAAAATAAAAAATACGATTTTGACATTTAAATGTTTCCCGGTTTTTTGTATGTCTATTAATATGGTAAAATTTTGTCCTAAATAGGAATAGAAATATTTATTAATATCATAGCACAGCAAAATTGTTAACAAAAAGTAACACATTTAATAAATAGTGACATAAATGCAATGTGCTGTGAAAACTACTCAATTAGGGAGTCAAAATGATTAGTTACGTCACAGGTTACGTACATACATACGTACTTATACTGGTCAGTCTTAGTCATTATCATAAAATGACATCCAGGTTTGTACTAAAAGTCTCTAAATTCAATATTAATTAACAAATCGGAAACAAAACTTTTGAAACTACAGATGTTTTGCAGAATTTTTCACGCTAAGTAGATTGTTAATCGATGTAAAATTAGTAGATTAGCTATTAATGTTTCATCGTCTATCCAAAAATAATTGAAATGGAGGGGAAATGTAGTATTTAGAGAACCCATTATTGTATATTTTAATTTCAGATCTTACTCCGTGACGAAATAAACAAAAAAAATAGAAAACTTTGTTTTCGGCATTTTTTTATACGTATATATTTACGTAATTATTGATATTTAACTATTGAAACTATTTCAGTCATCAATTTCAGTCTTTCATTATGCTACCACAAAAGTATGATAGCTGTCAGTAAGTTCTAGATAGGTTGAAACTGAAAAATGATAACACTCGTTTCGCTCATTTTCACGAACAATACCCTTTATACTCGGAGGTTTTGTCTAATTCTTTATTCATTGACGTATGTCAGTCAGTTATAATTTCTTTCATAGTGTACAATACTTTCTTATCACGTCTTTTCTACCTTGCGTACATTTCTACGAACATGTAATATGTATAATTACAAGCTACGTTACATCTCAAACACCAATTAAAACCAATGAATAGCAATTCTAAACCTGACTATCGAAACCGTTAATTAATTTCTATGATTGACTTCGTCTTGCCATTTGGCCTCGCTTTATTTGAACTAATTTGTTGGAATACGTACAAAAGAATCCATTAACCCCTACCTCTACTGAAACTTGAACTCTCAAATACGTAACCTGAGAGCTAGATACAAAACACATGCCTTGAGTATTTGGAAACCGAAATAGCTTGAACCTTACATAGTGTATTTTCCAAGGGCCAATGTTCTAAACAAACGGAGACTAGGGTTGTTAATACATTGGTTTCGAACTGAATCGAACCAGCTGCTCGAGATGAAAGACGAAATGTAGAATTATAATTTCTTGAATAGTTTGCTAAAAGTATTCGCGTGAAATGCGATTGTTGTTCCTTGAAAGAGTTGGGTGTAAGAATTGTTGATGTCGATAAAATTAAGTTGTGTAAAAGACTTATATGTAACAATTTATAAACACTTTTTACATATCATTGTATTAATTGAAAGAACAGAATTAATTAACGTAATTCTATAAATTTCTACAAGGTATATTAAGGAAAACTAAAAAACATAATTATAAATCTAACACTATCTATTTTTTATGTAAAAGTAAACTACATTTTAAGCATTTCAATGAAGCGTATTAAAATAGTGAATCATATTAATGAAGCCAAATTAATTATGATTACATCACTAAAACACAAACAAATGAAAGCAAGATTTTCATCACATAATATTATCTAAAGCAAAATTACGTCTATCGAAAATTTTTATCGATAGTAAATCCCGTCCCTAGCAGCCAGGTGTAGTAGCACGCGCTATTCCGAGTCTCGTTGCGTCAGAGCGTAAAAAATGGTCGAAACACAACTTCAAACGAATGTCAAAGTCAGATTTATTGGTGGGTTTGTCTTGACCAAAATGATGCAACGGTCATGTACAGTCAACGCTAAAAACGCAGTCCCAGTAACTTTTTATAAGGTAAGTTTATAAGAACAAAAGACAATATTTTTCATTTCGAACGTATAGTGGCCATGACAATGCATAGTGGCGCCAGTTTTAAAATGTAAAATATTGTATTTTTTTCTTATAAACGTAAATCTTATAAAAAGTTACTAGGACTGCACTTTTAGCGCTGTACAATGAGGAGAGAATAGGTAGATAGTAATTACTTTAGGTAAACAATACTGGGTAGGTACTTTCAATTATTTATTTTAGAATGTAATTCCAAGTTAAGACTTGCATGTAATTTCAGGTACGAAACGAATACAGGTACGAAAAAGTGCCTTTTGTTACTTTTTTGAGGTTTGAAGGAGATTTATATAATACGATGTTTCTTAGGTATGCTAGGTGTAATACTAAATTCCGGCTATATTTATTCCCAATTACAGTTAGAAGTTAATACGATGACAATTTCTTTGGTTTAAAAAAGAAGATTTTTTAATGATACATTATTATTTGAGATAAAACCTCGCAGTAGGCACCTGACATGATTTTAATATACATAATGATTGCCTTTTTCTATTGTTGTACAATACATACAATAGAAATTTATTAAAGAGTTACGCTTTTTACTTTACACGTAAACAAATTTAATCATTTGACAAGTTGTTTCCAATTTCAAACATCTGTCTTCGGTTTTTTCTAAGAACAGGTTGTTTTAACCTTATAAAGGACTATAAACCTTAGTTAGTAGTTATTACAGGTTATTTTAGCATAGCAAAGGTCGATTTTAATCGTCTACAATTTTATAAGTGTTAACAACGTTAGGATAATAATCGAATATCATAAAAACACTTGTTTATGATCGAAAATTCGATTCGGAAATGTTATTCGTGAGAGTTTAGTTACGCCCTTTCAAATTTAATGTTATTATCAATCAAATTGATAGGTCTATATTTATTTCTTTGAAGAAAAAATCGTGAGGAAACCTGCCCATCACTATCTGAACGAATATCTATTTATTATTCTAGATAAATAAATAACAGTTGTTAATTTCTTTCAACTTTCCTGTCACTTGATGTGTCAAATTTGTTGATATACAAGATAAAAAGAGATTTCATCATGTTCATGTTTATTGTACTGTCTTTTTTTGCCCTGTAAAGCTTAATAAATAATCAGTCCTAGGAATATGTTTAGATTAGTATAAAAATCTTTGTTTAGAATTCAAGGACAGCCTTAAATAAATATTAATAAAACGGCGACAAAACACAAGCTTAGTTCCTTGTTAAAAATCACCTAAACCTTACAGATGTTCGAAGCACGTGCCCAAATCTTTTCCCATACCATTCCTTTATACAAGACGAATAATAGAAATAATTTGGACAAATCCGCCTCCCGAAACTCCGTAAACGTATTATTAAGTAAATAATGGGCACAAAGAGGCTTAAGTCGTTGCCATAAATCAATAGTGGCAGAAGTGGATCGATTCTGTAGCCTTTAGAAAAAAAAGAAACATATTTTCCTAACTGTCATTTGGACTTGTTTGGCGCCGACCGCCATTTCTTAAACTACTAACGGACAATAATTAAAGCGTATCAAAATTCTTAAAAAGTACACCAAAAATATAGCTGAACTTACAGCAAACTGCAATATTTTGGTATATAATTCAGTATGTTAAGTGAATTTATGTATTTGTAAATGTTTGTTCAAATACTAACCAATACAGCCAATACAGACGTAGTTAGCTATAGGTACATTGTTTCCTATAATAGTTGAGATGAAAATAGCGCGAAAGTAGCTGCCAATTATTACAGGCATGTCGTGAAATGTGATGGAGTAGAGTTATACGAAATCTCAGAGGTTTTGGGCTAAGAAGCTATAAGCAATACTCTATTAAGATTCGCCCTATTTGTTGACAAATGTTCACGAGATAAAAGATGAGTACATTATATTAATAGTAGATATAAGTGAAGCACTTTAATTCATGCTTTACACCGAAAAGAAATGAACTATCTAGTGATTGGTACTGTGACTGCAGCAGATGCTGAGACAGTAAAGTTTCCTTTACATGCATACACATCGCGGCCGATTCCCTGTAGAGGGGTAGGCAGAGATCACGGATACCCATTTGTTCCGATCCTGACAGACCATTTTCGTTTCACTGACATTCATACATCTTCTCATACACACTCTGCGGTTAATGTTTGTACGTTACTACACTATATTAAATTCATTATTTTGTAACTGTTATCTTCATGTTTCTTTGTAATGTCCAACCAGCATTTGACCAGCCATTTTTGTGCGTAAAAGTGTAAATATGCCAAATAACAACGGTTACGTATAGTGTAAACTGATATTTTAGTTACAACAATGCAACGAAGGTAATGACGTACATAGGGGCGGCAGATGCTAAAAACATTTTTAAAAATATGGAAAACGTATCATTATGCTATTGTATGGGGGTTGTTTCAATTTGACCCCTTGTGTTATCCAATTGAGATAGATGTGACTAATGTACTAGTGTTTGTAAACAAACATCTTTATGAATTCACTTAAATGCATCACTACATAGTATGAAACAAAGTCGCTTTCTCTGTCCCTTTGTATGCTTAAATCTTTGAAACTATGCAACGGATTTTGATGCGGTTTTGTTTAATAGATAGAGTGATTCAAGAGGAAGGTTTATATGTATAATAACATCCGTTAAATAGACAGAAGTGCGAAGCCGGAGCGGGTCGCTAGTATATTTATATAGTACACATCCACGTTTTTATTTCAAACATTAGCTTAGTCATCTTTTCGTTATTAATAAGTGTTAATGTCTTTATTGTAGAATATTGTTGTCAGTTTTCTAGCTAATCGCCCGAAGCTGTTATATTATAAATATAGTTATTAAGCTTATGTTGTTTAAACGCCTACCAAAAAATACTGTTTTGCACACCAAAATAATACAGTCCCAATCCAAACCTAACCTTTGATATATTTTGGTGTGCGTTAAGCTAAATTTTGGTGTACATTTAATTCTTTTTGATGAGCTTTCAATTATTTTCCATTAAATTTTACTTAGATTCTTTTTTTTGCACGGAAAACAAAAATCATTATATGCACCGTGTTTCGAAAATAAAAACCAAAACTAATAAAAACACGCCACTTTTACCCCTCAAACCCCGTGTCGATAAGCAATAATGATAACATATCCCTATTGTTGGATAATTAGGTCCCAGATTGGCGACATGTCACCGAAAACACGCGAAAATAAATATATGGCCACGCGTTAGTCGCGTACTAAAGTTTTATCTAACTTTGCATCTAATTTCTATTGAAATTCGCACGTTTGGGGTAAGGAATAATTGCAACTCGCAAAACCATAAATTGAGATAATTGTACGCATGCTCGTTTAATAATAAGAAAATATAATTGTCCTGCGTTACTTTTTGTCCTTAAATAGAATGATAGTAAGCTAGTAATATTTCTTACAGGTACAGAAAGGTGCTTATATTAGAGGATTAATAGAATCTAACTTCGTTTGATTACAAACCTAGCTAATGGAAGATATTCTATCAAGCTTTCATTAATATACCTTCATAAGTCCATCATCATTTCATTAACATGTCTTCGTAAAACTGTTGTATTGTTGTAGTAGTAATAATTTGTCTCATAATACGTTCGATTATACTTTGGTTGACACTACACTACGAATAGAAATACGGCAGCATTCTATTCATTCTAGGCAATTATGTAGTTAGTCTATATATTTAATATTTTTTTGCACGGCTACGGTAGACTCGATCCAAACCTTATCTGAATAATAATACATATAAAAATTGATTTTGAATGGACAACATATATCTGCAAAATTCGATTGAGTGATTCATTAAATTTTCATCAAAGTTCATTATGGTTCTAACATCGAGTGAAGCCGGGTTATCTTTCTCGTAATAAAATATTACCTATACTATACTAACGGATGAATTTGTATGTGTTAGTAATTGCATTAACCCGCAAACTCAACCCTTTTCTAACTCTGCACACGTGCCTACACCCGTGAACAAAGCATGCGAAATTGCCATTAAAATTGTCCAAATGTCAAATCATATAGCACGACTTTCACCCACCGGATGTAGTTACATTTCCTGTATACATTGTACACAATATATACAAATGTATTCTCGCTTCTACGTCCTTAACAAGATATGCAAAGATTTTCGATCGCCACGTGAAACGATCCTGTCAAATCTCCCTTGCTTCACTCATACTCATTATCTTTCTCATACATGCTCTTCTATTGTTCACGCTGGAAAAGTTGTATGTTAGAAAGAATTGGATCCTTGATCTCTGGTTATACCTCTGTAGAAAGTTAGATGTGATGAATATAAAGAAGACATTCATGTCATTCCTTAAACAAAAGTAAAGGACTTTCTATGCTTTTGATATACAGGGTGGCATTCAAAACGGTCAGTATGGGGAAGTCTGAAACTATAAGAGATACGAAGATTTGTTCTTAGGAACCATGTCACCGATTTTGATAAAAATAAAAACTGCATTCATACTTTCTTTGAAAAAACAACTGTAATCAGGACAGGAATTGAACCCGGTTTCTTTGAAAAAATAAACTTGCCCTTTTCACTTTTTTTTTTTAAATATTGATTGTGTAGGTTTTAAGCTGTAAATGTCTCTATGAAACATGATGTCCAAAATGAATAAAATGCATTGTTTTGGCATACTGTAGTTTATACCCATCGTTCAACAACTAAACAGCCATCCTAAATCGATGGACCGTTCGTTATTCATCAAGGGTAATTACGTGACACCGTTTTGACATATGTCCAAGTCGCGTGTTTCATTTGTAGCTTCACTATCATTGGGGATGAACAAACCATTGTTTGCGTAATTATCATACAGTGTTGCCAGGGGATAGATGGATTCGGGGAACGGGTAATTTAGAACCCACTAGTTTATAAGGTGTGGTGTATTTGTACGTATAATGTTCAAAAATATATATAAGAATACGTCAATCAATCCATCAGCCTGTACTAGTCCACTGCTGAACGTAGGCCTCCTCAAGGGTACGCCACAAAAGACGATCTTTCGTGGCCCTCATCCAGCCACTACCACAAATATGAGAATAATTATTAATACGATTGTTGTTATTGTATGATTGTTAAATGAAGAGGGTAAATGGGAATTATTATGAGTATATATAGCCCTAGATATAAGAATACTATAGCGATATTATGAGGGAAGCAACCATTGTGACAACTCTTCGATCTCTTGTGATCCTATTAACATGGCATTGATGATTTAGTTACCTTATCATTCTAGAAATCAAATTTCCTTCAGTCCATTTTACACCTCCTGCAATTAAAACTAAATAACATACAATTTCCGATTTTAATAAATAAGTTTAGGTAGTAAAGTTTTTCACTATCTACATATACACAGTGACTGAATAATTTAAATCCTAAAAAGTTATTAAATCAGTTTATGATAACATAGTCTGCCACCTGTTGCAGTGGATACTAAATGTCTATTAAAAATGGGTGTCTTGACTTAAGACCATAATCAATACCCAACACCTACATACTATACGTATAATGCTTTAGAATATTTAAACCTTATGATCTATAAAACAATTTAGTTCACAAAAGAGAGTTCTCTGCAGAGTTTGTCTTTACGATGTGCCATTAGTTTTAGTTTTATTAATCTAATTTGATTTAATAATAATAATATTTGGACATTATTACACCAATTGAACTAGCCCCTTGGTAAGTTCATTTAGAACTTGTGTTAAGGGTACTAGTCAACGTATATTTAAGAAATATATACATATTATACATAGATAAATACATATATAGCATATATAATCAACGACCAGACTGAAAAGCAGTAGAAAAGCGTAGTTCTTAACTTTGCCTCCACCGGGAATCGAACCCGGGACCTCACGATTAGCGTTCCGGCGGCTAACCGATCGCGCCACGGAGGTCGTCAGAATTATTATGTTAATGACATATTTTTTATGAAAAAGGTTTGTTTTTGTTTGTGTTTTTTTTTTGACGATCAATAAGTGATTTTAATATCCTTATGTTGAATAAAAAGATTTTCATATCATTTCAAATAGAATATACTAAAAGGCAATATATTCCCTTTGTCCCTGGTATCCCTAAAGTGCGTTATGGCGCCGTTTAAAAAGCGATCAAGATCGACACGAGCCTTCATTGAACGTTTTGGTTATTAGTGGCACTCGCTCATGTAATTGTTCGGAGCGATTTGTCCCAACATGGTTGTGCCATGTGGTGAGGAACAATTGTAATTGAATAGATAGGTGGTTGTGTGATTGTGCCAGGGAATGGGATGTAATGTTATCAGCTGCTGTATTCAAGATCTGTTTGAAGTAATGTTAACTTAGGTTTCGAAAAGATTTAGAGAGTTAGTGCATATTTAGGAATTGTGATATTACCAAACAAAACTACAACAAACGAAATATAATCTCAGAAATAAACCATGTCCATCTTTGTAAAAAAGGCAAACGCATAGAAAAGTTCGTACTAATTTAGTACATTCTCACGTGGGATTGGAATCCTGTACGCACTGATACAGAGTCAAGCCTCAAACAACTGAGCTACACCGAATTTATCCACATTTTTAATTTTATTACAAAATAATAGTTTTTTAGTAAAAGTTATTATGTCACGGGTACACAATCAATTTGCGTTATGATGCGATATTTTTGCGGGTGACTGACGTTTATGCGGGTGACAGATGCTTTGACTGACAATGCTGAAACTGAGGGTATTGTAAAACTTGGTCAAACGGTCATTGTATGATCATTATTATAGAAAGAAAAAATCATAACAAACCCCTCAGTAACAGATTACCATACAGTTACTGTCAAAGAACTTTTCGTGTAAGTCTATTGCTGGAGATAAAATTAATGTTTGTTTAATATATTCGATTTTTTTATTTATAATTACGTAAAATTGTGTTTGGTGGCTAACCAATTGGTCTATAATACCGAAAAGAAGTAGTTACAGTAATTGTTGTTATGCGTACGCATATTGAATAGAAAAACTAATTAATTATTAATATAGGTAATTTCGTCTTTATGTCTGTTCGTGATTCCCGGAATATCATTAGTTTGTCACTAAAGGAAAATTTCATGTACAACATGGTAATCTCAACCTTATTAAAATTAAATGAAATAAAAAATATTCATTTGTATTTTATTATAATTAGCTAGTATAGTAACCACGCGAACTTATGTCTATAACTATAAAAAACACATCGTATATGCTATACAATATTAAATTATCTGTGGTTATGTTAATATCGATAACAATAAATGACCATAACTTACAAAGACGGTTGCTTACGGTTTTAACAAAGAATTATGAGTTGGTAATAGTTTTTTAATGCGCTCATTTACCTCAAGGGGTGCTTGAAACTAAAAGTCATTCCCCAAACGCACTGAAGCATGTACTTGTACTTAAAAGGGTTGAATATTGGACTTACTGAAGTTAAGACGCTGATAAATAAAAAGAAAGTATTTATTTTCTACATGAGCATGGGTGGAATCACGATAAAAATAAATAAAGATATAGATTTAGACCTTTATATAACTAGCAACTGGGTCGAAATGTCGGGTGATATAAATGTATCTATATCTTTATTTAATTTTATAGTGATACAACCCGGTTTTCTATAGTAAAAAATGCGTATAAATCGCGAGTGTTTAAAAATAAAAAGAATGTAATTAAATACTCATGTGAAAATTGATTCTCTTACTCTGCAGTTTCGAAGTCACTAAGGTTTTGCCACTTCACTCTATCATCTTAATGTAGGTAAATGTTTTTTATAATGTTATGTATAACAACTGAAATAAGAATACTAATACGGAGAAATCAAAGGGTTTTGAGTCGAATATAGATTATTAAAAATGTTTTAATGTAGTATCTTTTTCCCTATTATATGTTTATATAAACACTACCTTAAATAAAATTCTAAGAGTACGTATGCTCTCATATAAATTTACCTTACTGCATAGTGTGAGTTTTAGTACTCAAGAAAGCTTCTTTCTTTCTGTTTAAAAATGTCAGACTCTTAACAAGTAACTGTAAGCAGTGTCCATGAGAAAGCCATTTACAGAAGGTTGGCAGTAACACGATGCTAGTTCGATCATTACACCCCTTTTTATAGCAAAGGGGAAATTATTATTATGTTGTGGTTTTATCAATTAGGTTTTTAAATTATGTATGTTGTTAGTCTTGAAAATAAATATAATGCTATAAACATTTTCTGTACAGCAAGTCGTAAAAGAAGACCACGGGATCGAATGTACATTTATACACATCACGCCTGATTCCCTGTAGTAGGGTAGGTAGAAATCACGGATCACCATAATGTCTCGATCCTGACACTCATATATCTTCTCATACACACTCGGCGGTTATAGGTTGTCTTCACGTCACCCTTTTTAAATTTAGCGTTTATCTGACTGTCATATGTCTTATTGGTTGACCGAATGTACCTACCTATACATAAGTTTTTGATGACAGGTTAGTAACTTTTCACTATTATTCGATATGAATTCCAACACAAACCTGATAGTTTTAACTCACTATGTAATAGTGACAGCAAAAGTTGTATATCCGCAGTTCTATATACCCCAAAAGGGACAGAAGGACGTAAGTATATGATAAAGAGATAAAGAGTTCTTTAACAAGGATTGTGGTACCTGGTGAACATATAAATTCAATATAAAATTTCATAAATTGTTTGCTTCAAGTCATTCATCCAAAACTATATTGTACCCCAAACTATAATATATACTCAGTGTAAAGTACTCATGCATAGCTAAAAAGCCTACTAAATAAAAGCCCTAAATAAATATATCGTTTGTCAATTGCTTGATCTAGCGTAAATAAGCAAACTTTTAATAATGGCGGACGTATTTTATAGTATTCCATAAGCAACCGTTTACACACAATTGGTGTAACATATTGCCCAAATAAAACATGTTTCTAACTCGTCTCATTCCTGTTATTTATGATATTTTCAATTCATACTGCATCTCATACCGATGCAGGACTAAAATAATCTATATTATGTTAAATAAGCAGTGAATAAAGTTTTTTTTACATGCCTTCAGTAATCTTAAGTTGTAGTATGTAATATACAAGTGACTAATAGCGAGCTAATAACCTGCAATTACCTTTGGTCTACCTACCAGTTTAGTCTGCCACTGCTGGTTGTATCACATGTAGCTAGCTATCTATTGTTTTTTTATATCATAGATTAATAAGACAAAACATTCCTTATTAATTTGCGAGTTACAGAAAAGTAATCCATTCTTCGGAAGTTTCAGTTAATTAAAAAATATAATTATATAATACAGTCGCAATTTTAAAACATGCCAAAAGTAACCTACATATTTCTTCGAGGCTATGTTTACCCCGATAGGAACGTGACATGAACGTATGTTAAAAGATTAATTCCCAAAAACAGTACTCCGTCGAACGCAGTAGCCCTCTTTTCGTATGCAAATAAGTGCGTGCATATCTTAAGTGGAAATCGTGGCTCCGGTAAACACACTTCTCGAGTGAATTATGCGGTTGCCAGTACTCTAACAGTTTTGTGGCATGTTTAGGGACTGGTGGTAGGGAAAGTGCTTTGTTTTGTACATACGTTGTTATGTTTAAACCTTTGACTAAATATAATAAAGGGTAAAGAAAACCTTTGACTTCCCCAAGGGTTAAGAAAAAGGAATTGTTTTATATAAAATTTACTGTCTTATCAATAAATAAATATATATTTATTTATTGATACGACAGAAAGTAAATATAAGTTAGACATAATTTTAGTTATAGCATACTGGTATATATATTACACATAATAACGGCTAGTAATTTCGAGGTAGAAGCTTAACTAACAACTTTGGTTTTGACAAAGTGATTCAGTCAGTCAAAGCTCACTTTTTACTGAATACCAAGTTCCTAACGTGACAAGTAATAACTTTATTACCGTTCACAGATTCGATTCCAAAGGGATAAGTAGGTTTACATGCATTCTTGGGAAAAGACAGTGATTCAACATTTTATTAATATCCTAGACTAACTCAGGAAAATAAGTTATTGACGTAGTTTAAACAACATAACAAACATTTTCACTAGCATTATCTCATGCGTGGTGAGCAGTGATATCTTCGTTTGTCATGGTACGAGTAAACTATTCTTTGGCCACATTTAACCCACAATTTGACCAAGTATATACGTAATGTACGCTTCGTTTGTGTTTTAAATAGCAAAATAAATACACAATAAAAATACTGCAACGTACACTAAAAATATAGCTAAATAGCAAAGGTAAGGCTCAGATTGGGACTGTATTATTTTAGTGTGCCATTCAGTATTTTGATGAGTAATTCCGTATAGTTATTTGTAAAATCTCGCGACATAAATACCTTTATTTCACCCGAAGTTTCGACCCAGTTGCATAGGCCGTGGTCGCGAGAAGGTATTGATATCTTTATCACATAGTAAATAAAATGATTCCGTATATTTTGGTGCTCATTTAAATACCCTTTAAATACGCTACAGACACTTAACTTAGTGGCAGTACGGCGCGCGCGACCCTACCGTGGCCAGATGTTTAGATCTTACTCATTTGAATATCCAAAGGGTTGCACTATAGCCACTGCATCGCTTAGGAACGACCACTCTACATGGCATTACGAAAATATAAATTACTTTGCGCTATAATGTAATGTATAACTCACGAAAATATTGTTAAATTTTCAGTTTAGTTGTATGAGGGAAGCTAGGCGAAATTCAGGATAGGATGTTATTAATACACAACGCTTGTTATTGTAAAATTATCTGGTAAAGGACAATAAAATTTATCGTGTCCAAATAGCCATACAGTAGTCTGTGTAATATCAGATTTGAACGCAAACCTCTTAATAACCCGCTATACAGCAAAGACCTCCCTTAGAATAAGATTCAGCATACAACTAAGAAAATATCGTAAGAGAGAATAACTAGTGGTACACAACTCTGATATTTATGTATATACTTACATATATATCTCCAACATTCTGTCTTCCCTATACGCCATAAAACCATGAGTTTATGTATATATGTATCTCTATTCAAACACTCACGTGCCTAATAGTAAGAGCTTTAATAAATTCAAGCCCATGCTTCCAGGAAGGGTACAGAGGGTCATTTTAACGAAATAATTGCTACAACACTGCCAGCCCCTGACAGAGTAACCGCCCTTGACTATTGTGTGGACAATTATGTGCTAATCCTCGCATTGTGGCCAAACCCTAGGGTATTGTTTGGTTGGCATATTATTCTAAGAGTGTAGAGTTTACCTACTGTATCATATAAAATAGGGTAAATTTTAGTAGAATATTAGCTGTGTTAATCTAAGTCTTCAAAATATTATCAGAGTGTACATTTTCTTCAGAATAAAAAAAACTCGTATTAAGGATGTTGTAAAGTAAAATAAATAGGTAAAATTAATCGCTACTGTTCTTACATATCTGTTTCAAAGAACAAGATATGTGGAAGCATTATGTTTTCCCTACTACTTCTGTGATTTTGCACGTGAATACCTATGTATGTTATTAGTATCATCAACGTATAATAATTGTAGTTAATTCCCAGGATGGTCAAATTAAAAAAAAACTTTCTTGTATATTTGTCGACCTCCGTGGCGCGATCGGTTAGACGCCTGAACGCTAATCGTGAGGTCCCGGGTTCGATTCCCGGTGGAGTTAAGAACTACGCTTTTCTTCTGCTTTTCAGTCTGGTCGTTGATTATATATCCTATATATGTATTTATCTATATATAATACGTATATATTTGTTAAATATACGTTGACTACTACCCTTAACACAAGTCTTAAATGAACTTACCAAGGCGCTAGTTCAATTGATGTAATAGTGTCCAATTATTATTATATTTTCAACACTAAATATTTTTTATTCCTTTTTTCATTTGCTAAAATATCTCACCTTTACAATAATCAAATCCCATCGTAACTAAGTAGTTGTCTTCTTCGATGTTCTGTCAAATGCTATTGATATAGTGTATATAAATTACTGAAGTTATTTTAGAATAATTCGACTATGTAGTTCGTTCTCCGCAAACGTTCTACGCACGTTCCCCGAATGGTCAACGAGCATTGTTTACGAATCAAAAGAGACCAACAATTTTGCTGTCACTTCCAATTACCTAACATTTTATGCAAAGCTAATGATGTATGGGGATTAGTGGAAAATAATATGTTTACATTAACATAGTTTTTGATAAAAGGGACTGAGGTTTAGGGGTACTTTGATGAATAGACAGAGAAAAGTTTATGTGTAATGCATTCTGATGTTTACTAAAAGCGCGTGTGTTATGTTTGGTCATGGATCCGGTGTAAAAACGTTATTGGTTTACGTAATTTATACTTAATAATAAAACTAAAGTACCTCACGTTATTTCCTATTATTATTTACTAAGAAAAAAAAAAAAAAAAAAACTCAACCAATAGTTAATAATAATTAATACAAACGTAACGTGTTATGTGAATAAATGCTAGCGGTGTGTAAATGTCATCAAATATTAAGATATGGCGATTTGTGACCACTCTTTCAGTAATTTGCCGTAATGTGTATATATGAAGTACTAAAACTGAGGTTCTCTTCATAAATTAAGTCGAAAAAACAAAGAATTTCTAGCAAATAGTAGGTATAGTTAATAAATTAAGTGGGTTACGGAAGAAGGCAATCCCATGTTTAATAAGTTGACAATAGCGTGGGAATATTAACGAATTTCTGGTGCCCTCACTAATTGACGGTTCCTCATTTTGAGGACAAACGAAAATATTTACTTCTTGGCGACATGACAAAATATTTAGGGTTGTCACGTAAAATCTGCGCAATTGAATGTTTATAGTAAAAATTAAAATAATAAATTCAGTTGTATGTCGTAGTAAGTGACTATGGGAATAATAAACAATGAACAATAAATGATTTATAATTTTTATGAAAATGTTTTCATTTGCACGTCAAAATAATAATTTATAACAATCTGTCTCAAACTTCAACAATATATTTCGTAGTTTCGTAGCTGCAATAGATGACTATTTTAAGTTATTTTTTGCTGTGTCAAATTAGTTTCAGATTTATTCAAAACAGTAAGCAGCCTATTCTCACGGCATACTTACTCTAATATTCTTATATCTGTAGCTCACGATAAATCAAGCGAGCTTATTGCTTACCGAATAATTTTGCTGACTTCAGGTAAAGAATTATTGTTATTTTTTATACATATTAATTTATTCATAAATAGTTAGATAATTTATTCTTCTGTGGAAATAGTGGTACATAATCCCAAAAGCAAGTAACGGGATTTATTACCAAAATTTTACTTTAACATGTGTCACCAACCCTACCAAAAGACTTGGACCGTGACACTCCCTTGAACGTCTTGAAGAAGATCATTAACTATTAAGCTATTACTTTAATTGGGCTATTCCAGGACAATGGCCTAAACTGATTCACCCTACAATGTTTAGGAAAGTAAGGTAATGATAGTGTTCAAGGATATTTTATTATTTACAATATAAGAAGTACAACTTTAACACGTAATTATACGTTAGATAAATTGAAACTTGAACTATTCGTTCTATCTATCCCTTAAAGAATTTTAGACGTTGGAGAATGATTTAAAATAACATATTATATCCATAATAATTCATATCGTAAAATGATATAACCTTCCAATTTCGCAGATGTAATAAATGTACTGCATGTAATATTAGCTAATTTATTGCAGAAGGCGTATTCCAATCTTAAAGGATCTTTTTTTTTAAATTATTTATTAAGCCATTCACCACTAAGGTTATGTCGGCTGAAGTACAAACACTGATGTCACGGCGTTTGAACTTCTTGTTATTCCATTGCCATGGTTACACCTACGCCGCCAGCCGCTACAACCGAAGAAAAACGAAATCGACGCTCCAATTCTTCTCTTCCTTGTTCTTCGGTTCGTTCCAGTCGAGGATCCAAAGCTTACCCCAAAGCGAACATATTTAGCCAGTTTGGCATCACAATTGACTAAACATTCAGCCGAAAATAATTATTTGTATTTTCAACTTTCACTGAGCTGCTGACTTTGTTGACGCACCATAGACGACTGTTAAAGGATCTTGACATTAATTAATCTATTATTCAATGTTTATCACATACAGACTTGTGTGTAGCTTTATCTTAATGTAAAATACGTATCTACAGAAAAACGTTAAATAGATTCTTAAAATCTATATCCACTAGGGCTGATTACTCACAAAATTTATAAATTCTATCGATCTTTATGTTCAATTTTAACCTTAATTATTTGACAAATCAAATAGAGAGATTGTTTGACCGGCCTTATTTAACCCTTCAAAGCATTATGAAAACAATTAAGTATGCTTTATTGACAATAAATAAAATTGAAATGTATTCGTCAGATTGTGAAATCTATATTTCATACACGTTAAGCCTCGGGGCTGAGGATTAAAATGTCACGTTTTATTTTATTTATAAACGAAAAGGCACAGTTAAACAATAGAGCGTAAACCGATTTAAAATATCTCGTCCCGATCCAAAAATATGATCGTTCATGTCTTTATAATCACAGTTTATGTATCCGAATACTTTTGTTTGTCATCATTCAACGGATTGGTATTAAAAGCTTTGCTTCCTGATGCGAGAGAGGATAATTTTCATAAATAAGGGGTGCGTTTTGTATAAAAAAACTACATTCGAGCTTTCAAAACAGGTCCTGTTAGCGCTATCTATAGTGTTGTTTGCGAACTATACAAACAACGCCATCTAGTAGAGATAAAAGGAAGCTTTTCATATAATTAGTTCCATATATTTTATACAGATGTCACTAGTTAAGTTTCTTTACAATAAAATAAACTTTGTTAATTACATTATGGTTGATAGAATAGAATACATTATGGTATATTCTATATATTTCAGTCTACAGTCTGGCCATTATCTCATGAAATTTAATGATGTCGCTAGTAGGTTTAATTACGGTATCACCATAAAATGAAAAAAACATTTTGATACTTACAAAGTTTTAATAAATTCGTACTACTATACTAAACTTAAAACATAAAATTATTAAAAATCAAAAAGTTTTTATTCCATATTGACATTTAGAAAATACTCTTACAGCAAGTTTAAGCCAAATTAAAAGGCTTTGTTAACAAAAAAACAAAAATGTAGAAAAGACTATTATTAAGAAAATACCTATCTGTCGTTATATAAAATGTATTTCTAACAATACTATTAGTGTCTAAAAATTTAATTCTTTTATTATGCACTGACAAGGTCTGCATATACATATTTGATTCAAATATAACCCTATTCTACTTCGTCTTCAAGGTACTCTATGTCAGTGTACTCATTTTCAGCATCCCCCAAAGATCTACTGCAGCCTGGTTCATCTGTATTATTGGCTTCAGAAAAGTCACTGACTTTTTTTTTGACTATTATGAACCTCTTGCCTTTTGATACATCATTTGTAACACCAGTATCACTGATTGATTGCCAACATTTTTTATGAGTGGATATAGCTTTCGTCCAGGTAAATTATTGGCTTTTGGATTTCTACGGGAAGATTACGGTTTATTGCCTGCAAGTAGAGATCAAGTATTAAAATGGGTCAAACCTAGCTTACACGATGACAATTTGACATACAAAATTACAATGTAAACATAACCTTGCACACACAAAAAAACTCCAAATAACTGGATGTAATGGTGTTGAATTAACAATATCTGTTACAAAACTACTTGATTCACACAGGAACTTAATCAATCAATGCAAGCCACACAGTACAAACCTGTATAATCCGCAGTTCTTTAAAAATCATCTTGCAGATCGTTCAAAGGCTTTCCGGCCTGAGATTCTGCCAAACATCTCAGGAAAACCTGATAAATAACCTGTCGGGTTCTACTCCGAATAGTTTTCTTCCCTTTTCTTTCCTGGTTTTATTGCATTATTCGTTCGCAAAATTGATTATAATCTCACAAAAAGCTTGCAGGATCTCTTTGTTTACAGCGCAGACAAATAAAAATAAAAGGGTTGCCAGGAAATTCCTATTAATTTAGTTCCTCTTTAATTAATTTCATCAGTTAATGGCCAAACTGTACAATACTAGTAAAGCATCGTGAGTGTTATTAAGCATCCCTACTTCCCGATCTGTCATTCGAAGCGACTAAGCAACTAGCGGAAATGCAATAAATCTAGATATTATACTCGGTTCTCAAATTACCTCCATATTACTTACAATCTCTTACGACACACCAAGAAGAAAGGCAGCTGGTTGCCCTGTTAGTATAGGACGAAAGTACCTTATAACTTTACTATTCTAAATTAAAATGTCCCATCCACGTTATACTTTTAGCATGTTAACATATTTTTTATTGTTTTTTTGTCCCGTGCTCTTGGATTTAAAAACAATGTTAACTAGCTGCCGTTCCCGTCATGTCGTAGAAGTCCACTAAGGGACTGGTGGTAAACTAAATTCATTAAGCGATAGGCTAGCAACCGTCACCAATGTTCCATATGTCATCAGAACCCCAATATGCTATAAAGTGATCTAGAAGCTATTATATCTCCAAAGTTCTGTCTAGCCGAAAGGGATTAAAGGACGTGCATTTATACCTATAGTTCATTCGTGTTAAGAAAATAGTGACGTCATAATATCTCCACGAATTGACCAATGAGACGTGACAACGGTTGTCTGCAATTGGTCAATGTGACTTTTTTCCAATTTACTCACGTCTCATTGGCCAGTTTAACCTCTGAATATCATGACGTCACTATTTTCTTAACGCGAATGGACTATATATATGTTAACATAGATCTCTCCTTTCATGCCGCGTCAAGCTGTCATGTCATGGACATCAGAGAAGAGCCGACGGGAGAATGAGTGATTAGGGACCGACCTCCATTATGGTGAATGCACACGGACACAACCAATTTAATAGCGGCTGTAGCCCACTGGGTAAGATCTCGGACTTCGTATGTGAAAGGTCCTAGGTTCGAATCCCGACTCTGGCATGTACCAATGAATGAAATATAAATGTTTTTTCATTTACGTACATAATTTACAGCCGCTAACGGTGAGGGAAAACATCGTGAGGAAACCTGCCTATCTCTCAGGATAGGTAATAAGTCAGTGCCTATATACGGCGATACGGTTCACTACCTATCACGTTGGGTGCTGTCTATCTAGTGATACGCGGGCCGAATGACCCATACCTAACATGCCTTCGAAATTTCGGAGATGGCCATTCAAGCCTCTGACTACCCCGCCATAATAAAAAAGGGAGTGTGTATACACAAGTCGTGAAGCGTATGTATGTATGTATGCACACGGACACAGTTCATTCATTTGGGGGTACTATTAATTTTGGTTCTTTGAAAATAATGATGTGTTTACGTATGTGAACAGTGTGTTATGAGCTTAGGTTTGGTTAAGAAGACTTTTATGTAAGTACTTGTTACAAATTCATAGTTATGAGAATGTTTAATGAATGCAATTAGTAATAATTTTAAGAAAAAATCGGCAAAAGAGTTTGGTAAGTATATGGAATAACTGATAAATAGATAGATTTGATTTGACTATACCGCGTAGAACATATAAAGATCAAATTGGAGACATTCTTCTCAAAGCGGGTGTACGTAGTGTGAAGAACATCAGAGCAGGTATGAGAAGGTTAATGGGTGTGAGTGAAGTAAGAGAGATTTGTCAGGATCGTTCCAGGTGGCGATCGATAGTCTCTGCCTATCCCGTTGGGGACCTAGAGATGTGAATATATGTATGTATGTAATAACAGATAACGATATATTAAAATCTAAATACTTCTATGTATTTATACTTGTTGCTTGATTTGGGACACATACTTCAATCAAAAATACGAACAATACATAACAATCATACAATATTGAATTGAATAAAGACAAACGTCTTAGAGATCCCGCCACATAAGGTGGCAGTTGGAGGCGTCGCCACAGTCGCGTAATTCAGTGTTACCAGTAAACACGCCAAAACTAGCACTCACTGTGCCATACGGCTCGATACATTATAGGTTTCATTTGTAACGGTCTTTGGTTGCAGAGCTATAAACTCAAATAAAACAAATTAATATATCAAAGTCAAAATATGTTTATTAAACTATTTCAAACATGATTAATAATTAACGGGACTTATCCTTCTTATTATATATTACATATATTATGTGTTCCTTCACTCTGTCCGCAATAGACCGTTTAGTGTGTTCGACGTAGGATTTCCCACAGCTGCAATCAATCTTATACACACCCTTATATCTTATATCATGAGTATAAATCGCGAATCTCTTAAAACTATTATTTCAAACATGGCACTGAGCATTGTCTTTACATATTTTTTACCGAGGTTAGATCAGCGGAGACCCTAGCTTGGAGAAGAACTAACAAGAAACTCCGGAAATCAATTTATTATAATCACCCTTAACAAACATAAAAATTACAAAGAGTGGGCAAAAAACACAACGCTGGTAATACTAAATTTACCTTTCATACAAAATAACACGCAATGGCGGTAACGTCAAATTTAGTTCCAAGTTTGGCTACTGCCACCTTATGTGGCGGGATCTCTAAGAAGACTAAAATATAGAGTACCCGCCACATAAGGTGGCAGTTGGAGGCGTCGCCACAGTCGCGTAATCCAGTGTTGCCAGTAAACACGCCAAAACTAGCACTCACTGTGCCATACGGCTCGATACATTATATTGAGGTTTCATTTGTAACGATCTTTGGTTGCAGAGCTATAAACTCAAATAAAACAAATTAATATACCAAAGTCAAAAGTCAAAATATTTTTATTCAAAATAGGCCCTATCATAAGCTCTCTTTGAAAGTTATTTTATGATCTAAGTACAAATTAAAAAAACTATATATTGACAAAAGGAATATATATGAGTGAAGTGGAAGGGCGGTTACGTAGGGGCCGGCCTAATAAGACATATATGTAACAGTCAGATAGACGCTATATTGAAAAAAGGTGACGTTAGGAGTACCTATAACCGCCGAGAGTGTATTAGAGAATGTATGAATGTCAATGAAGCGAAGGTGGTCTGTCAGGATCGGGACAAATGGGGATCCGTGATCTCTGCCTACCCCTCTACAGGGAATCAGGCGTGATGTGTATGTATGTATGTAAAAAAAACTATTTCAAACATGGCACTGAGCATTGTCTTTACATATTTTTACCGAGGTTAGTTCACCAACCATTTCGGCTGCTCAAGATGCCACGTCATGAAGACCACGACCGCTCTGATAAGAGCGTAACGATTGAGAAGAAGAAGTTCAGCGGAGACCCTTGGAGAAGAACTAACAAGAAACTCCAGAAATCAATTTATTATAATCACCCTTAACAAACATAAAAATTACAAAGAGTGGGCAAAAAACACAACGCTGGTAATACTAAATTTACCTTTCATACAAAATAACACGCAATGGCGGAAACGTCAAATTTAGTTCCAAGTTTGGCTACTGCCACCGTATGTGGCGGGTACTCTACATAGATAAAGGTATTTGCATACGTATTTATAATTTTGTCCCTTTGTGTATTTTCAGTTTTTAATTTGCGCATAAAATGCTACGCAATATTAAAAGAGCAAACAACTTATTTTCAAGAATATCTACTTCAAACCCAAATCTGCTGCGATCAGCCCACAAATGGTTTCCCGACGAGCATTTCATGCAAGATCTCCAACAACCCATGCTGTACGGCCCCAAGGAATGGAGAGAGAAGATCAAGATGAACTATTCTGGTGTCCTCCACCCAGTTGAGAAGAAGATTTGCAACATGGAGATCAATTTTGGACCCAACCACCCCGCAGCACACGGGGTATTGAGACTCATCCTCATTCTAGATGGAGAAACAGTTGTACGAGCGGATCCTCATATAGGTTTACTCCACAGAGGCACAGAGAAGATCATGGAAAGCATAAACTACTTCCAAAGCATTCCGTTCATGGATAGATTGGACTACGTATCCACTATGTCGAATGAGATTTCCTACTGCGTTACTGTGGAGAAAATGCTGAATATTGAGGTCCCGCCACGGGCTCAAGCGATACGGGTTCTCATGATGGAGCTGTGCAGGATCGCGAACCATCTGTTGAACATCCCAGGAGTAGTGTTAGACGCTGGTGGGATCACTCCCTTCTTCTGGATGTGCGAGGAACGGGAAAAGATCTACGAGCTGTTCGAAAGAGTTTGCGGTGCTAGGGTTCACAATAATTATATAAGAATAGGTGGAGTGGCCATGGATATTCCTATTGGATATCTAGATGACGTTTATGATTTGATAAGTAAACTAGGGGAAACGTTTGATGAAACGGAAGATTTAGTGACGGAAAACAGACTGTTCTACCAACGACTAGCCGGTATAGGTGCAGTTTCAGCTCACGAAGCTCTCAACATGAGTCTTACAGGTTGCATGATAAGGGCTTCAGGTGTGAGGTGGGACCTGCGGATCAACGAGCCTTCAATGGGCTACGACCAGTACGATTTCGACGGAGTAGTCGGCACTTTTGGCGACAGTTACGACCGTCACTTGCTGCGCTTGCAAGAGATGCGTCAGAGCTTGAAAATTATACTCCAAGTCTTAGATACTATGCCTCCGGGTGAAATTAAAGCTGATGATGCGAAGATTTCCTTTCCCAGCAGACAGGATATGAAATTATCTATGGAGGCTTTGATTCATCACTTTAAACTGTGCACTGAAGGTTTTTCAGTGCCCCCTGGGAATACTTACGTGGGGACAGAATGTCCTAAGGGAGAAATGGGACTCTATATAGTCTCTGATGGGTCAGCGAAGCCTTATAGAGCCTACATAAGGCCGGCTTCCTTTACTACTATAATGTGTGTCAGTGTTTTGGGCTCTCGGATGATGATAGCGGATATAAGTATCATTATAGCGTCGGTGGATGTAGTGTTTGGTGATATTGATCGTTGATGTTTTCTGGTTTTAGTTTTATTGTTCGTAGTTTAGTAGCTTTATCATGTGCAAACATATTTTATTCTGAATTCGAGGAGTTTTATTTGTTCGTATTGCCCTTTTTTATTCTAATTTTAATATTATTTTGAAGGATGATATTTGTAATATTACTTATATCCTGAGCTCGTATTAAGGTATATAATAACACTTATGGTACACTTACCTAATGACGCGTACAGTAGGAGTTCAGTAACTATTACATATAATGACTTTTTGGATACAACTCCTTTGTTCTAGGAAGACACGTCTAACATTTATCTTTTTCAACGAATTATACATTTCATTATTTCGCGTAGTTGGTTTTGGCTCTGTTAAAGTAATACTAAAACTTACCTGCATTAAATAATAAAGCAATAGATTATCACTGCAATATTATCATTTGTAAGTTCACATTGTCCAAATATGTTAGGCATTACTGTAAATAAATATATTGCTAACGGTGAGGGAAAACATCGTGAGGAAACCTGCTTATCCCTCGGGATAGGTAATAGCCTGCCTAAATACGGCGATCCTGTTCACTACCTATCACGTTGGGTGCTCTCTATCTAGTGAAACGCGGGCTTCGAGTTAGCCATACCTAACATGCCTTCAAAATTTCGAATTATCCCGCCATAATAAAAAAGGGAAGTGTATACACAAGTCTTGAAGCGTATGTTATGTTTTATGTTCAATATATAGTTGGTACTTCCTTTCCTTTTTATACACCATTGCTTGCGTCAAACATTTCACTTACGTCAAACTTCAGCAAATGAAGCAAATTAGAATGGGCCAACGTTAATGAGATAATCTGCTGCGGAGTCTTGAGATCTCTGCGACCACCGTGGGAATATGAGCCATGGGATAAAGGCGAGGCTTGAATAAGGTGGAGCGTTGAGCGGTAACATGAGCGGAGCGGATTGAGTGTTGCATGAGTATGGTTTTTTAAGTTTTATTTGCTGACAATGGTTTTAGCTGTGATAACATCATTTGTTCGAGCATTGAAGTCAAGCATTTCTGGTAATAAAGTCCTAACAAAAACTATAAGCTATATACATATTTTTTCTTCTCTAACAATGATAGTATTCCCATAAAACGTGAACTTTGAGTAACCAATGACCTTGTACACACCTAATACAATTATCATTTAGACCTTGAACCTGTTCAGGTAATGTTACTAGTTGACCAACATAGGTATATACTCGTATATATAAAAAATTGAATTCCACGTATTTCCTTTACCTCAATAAAACCTCTACCACTCCCACCATATGCATACCCGATTCCTCCCACGCACCATCCTTGTCCCTCTGACCCATAAGCGTATGCATCCATCACTGTCACTCCTTGGGAGCTTCGTGATCGTCTCCTTAGAGTTGAGAAAGTCGTGGTTCATAGATGCAGTTGGATGAGACGTAGAGAGTGGAATAGATTAAATGAAATGCTTTATATTCAATACTAGCGACCCGCTACGGCTTCGAACGGGCACAGATAATATAATACTATGCACGGGTATAAAATATATAGCCTACTCCACTATTTAATGGATGTAATTATACATATAAACCTTCCTCTTGAATCACTCTATCTATTATAAAACCGCATCAAAATCCGTTGCGTAGTTTCAAAGATTTAAGCATACAAAGGGACATAGGGACAGAGAAAGCGACTTTGTTTTATACTATATAGTGATAGTGATAAAGATCAACAAAATAACTTATTGAAAGTCAAAAAAAAACAATTCACATGGAAAACTGTTCTTGAAATTAGATAATTTGAAAAAATTTTATAAATCTATTGACATTTCGTAAAGGAAAATCAGATCAGAGAAGAAACTCTGCAGACATTATTAAACACTAATTCAATAATAATCCATCAGAATGTGACTACAAAATTATGAATATATATTTTATAGTAGTCTAGGACAATATACATACATACACATCACGCCTGATTCCCTGTAGAGGGATAGGCAGACATCACGGTTCTTTCCCGATCCTGACAAACCACTTTCGCTTGATTGACACTCATCACACCTCATACACACGCTAGGATATATACGTATTTAAACATCCCTTAATGCTTTTAATGGGAAATAGAACCTTGTAGATGAGATAATCACTTGGTCGGTTTTAACAAAACAGTCGGAATAGTAGTATAATATCTTTATTAAGATTTATTTTTTCTTCCCATTGAATTAAAATACATATATTGGCAACGGTATACCAGAAGAAAAAAACAGAATCTCATAAGATTACGTTGCCAGCAGATAGTATTCAATATTAATTTGCCACAAAAGTATTAAAAATATACAAAAAAAAAAACAGTAAGATATATTTCCTATTTTCAAATGGAAAATAATTGAAAGCTCATCAAAAATACTGAAATGTACACCTAAATATAGTTAAACGTTCACCAAAGGTTAGATTTGGGTTGGCACTGTATTATTTTGGTGTATTATTCTGTATTATTGATGTGCACTTTCGTACTATTAGAAAGTCCTTTAAATACTACACTTCAAATTGCATAAAGCATTCTCTACATCGAACACTTGTCAGGAGGTTTGAAGTGACCTTTGCTGAACAGTCTACCTTGATGATACCCAGGGCATCTAGCAATTTTTATTCTGTATTTATGTGTTCTGACCAGATTCAGTCCCGAGCTATCTGGGACTTAAAAAGAATGCCAACTAGTTGCCATTCTTTCCAGCATATTGTTGGAGGCAAATAAGGGACTAGTGGTAAATGGAATCTGTAGGGCTATGGGCTGGCCTGTCACCAATTTTCCATATGACATTACAACCTCAATTACTTATGCTAAAAAGTGACCTAGAATATATTATATCTCTGAGATACTGTACTACCAAAATAGAATAAAGGACTTGAATTTATATATATAAACCAGATTTGAAGAGTGTGGGATAGGTTTTGCAGAAATAAAAAGGAAAATACTACAAGCAATAGTAATGATAGCACATATTATTAATTTAATGAATGGAATGCCATTAAAACGAATGCCTTTTTCTGGCATAACGTAGAATGTAGCAGCAAAAAGAATTCATAGTCTAGTGAATTGAAAGGAAAGCTATTTGAAAGAAATCCACAAATATTCCAATATATTACTAATATCATAATTATACTAATAATTTATAAATAATTTCTAATAATACACCCATCATCTCGAAAGTAAATGTAAATACATAAGACTATAGTAACTGACACTAGATTATCAGGCCTCTGTTTAACAATTAGAGCAAATTATGCCCTCGTAAACCTGTCTAAATAATACATAAACTGTTTCCCTATAGAGGGTAGGCAGAGATGATGCAGCCTCATTTGTTTAGATCTTGACTAGCCACTTTTCGAGATCCATACATCTTTTACACACTAGGTGGTTAAAGATACTTCTAATGCCTAGAACGACTGTTATGATATACCGAAAGGAAAAGCAGCTAGGTAGTGTATATAAGTGACAAGTAGCCGTTAGACAAATGAGAAAACCCTAAACGAATACAATTATACCCAGCTGAGTTGGAACATTTTTGCTGCTATAATAACATACACATTTGGTGGCAAACGCAACGCTGATATTATGTTAGAACCAACAAGATGGCAAAATTAATAATGAGAGCTTAATAAAATTCATAAATTAATATCTATATAATAATTTCTATTCTTTAAACTTATGTCTCCTATCTAAGGGTACGTTTTAATTCCTTGAGGTCCAACTCGCTCTTGGCCGTGTCATTCTCGGGATGCATTTCACAGCACATGCCCATCCCACATGAGGTCATTAAGGCTGTTTCACGGTCTCAACGAAAGAGCGGCCAGGAAGGCATACGAAACGGTGACTATCAGGTTGGGAAAAGGTGGGATTGATTTGTTGTAATTAGGGAAATAATATGAATAATTTTTTTTTATTTCATAAGGTATAAATAGCGTTGGTTTCAATGATTAGTTTGTATTTTTTTATATAATTTGTGCTATAGACTTACGTACAATGTATAGTAAAGTAAACAAACATATTCAATTCGTTTTATGTACAAATTTATTAAAGGATAAGGGTAAATTAAATGTTTTTTGGAAATTCAGAATTTTCTGGCACATTCTAATTGATTAGTGATACGTCATTATTATTATTCTTACAATAAGATACATTATAAACAAATTAATGCTGTAACACAAGTTTTTGTGCACTACACAATACACTATACGAATTAATTTATACAAATACAAGTCCACGAATTTATTGTAGAGAATGCTAGTATCGAGATTTTGTTATAAATCGTGTTTATCGTATAATCAGAACTATTTGATGAACTATATTTTGTATAACCATATTTAAGAAAGTTAAGCAATGGGCCATAGTCACCCTACACTGAGGAGAACACCCACATTCTCGAATCGAATCCGGAACCTCATCAGTACCGGTTTTTTGGAAATTCATTGTCGCCCTAATCGAACAGATTTCGTCCTAACGAAGGACTTTTGTGTTTCTAACATGCCTAATTCACGACTTTGTACCTATATTATATGAATAGAAATTATGAAACGAGACTTAGGTTATAAAAGTAACAATATTATGTTCCTAAACATATATTAAATCAAGTCATTGTTGGCAAAATTCATACATTATATTTGTATAATAATCAGTACTAATTATTTGTGTTTCTTATTACTTACATACCATAAAGTCTCAACACAGAGATAATTTTCTAAATAGGGATAGGCAGAGATTTGGCTTTCCGATTCTAACTAACAACTTTCGCCATATTGACAGCCACATACCTCTTAAATACTACTTGGTGGTTAAAGAAGCGTCTAAAGTTATCCTTAAATATAGAAATGGTAAGATATTTGATGTTATTTCCTATATGAAGCCTTATTGGTAAATTAAATCTTTCAGCACTTCCTGTTTAATCATCATAAACAAGCTACATCTTACATAATATATCTTATTGTAGTATTCAAGTTAATAAGAATTGAATACCCGCCATCTTAACATTTAAATATTTATGATACAAACCAAACAAAAACGAAGCGCAATGAATAAATCACAACACAAAAGGAGGTCCGCAACCAAAGAGGTAACTCGACTACTTACGCAAGGAGGCCGCGGCATTCCGAACTTTTTGGGCGTAATACTACATAATGTAGAGCAGTGAACATTATTGAGAGGATGTTTTTTGTTCCACACACCTCGTGCATCGGCAGTCTATACCCGATTGCGGCATTACAAAGCCAACTTGTAATTTGTTACTTAAGAGCTCGTTAAATCGACATTAAAATGATTAGAAGGTAAGGCTGGGAGGGAATATCGACTTTGAGAAATATACGAACAATGAACAATTGAACATAGAATAATATAATACGAACTTTATGAATTAGACTCATAAAAAATTATCATCTTATCTTAGATTTAAGTAAGAGCATAACATTAAATCAAATAATCTGAAAATAATGCTTGGAAGTAAAATAGATAACTGTATGACTAAATAAAATTTTGGATAGTTTATGATTAGCATTTCAAGAAGTTACATAATTACTATTAATAAGCCGCACTTATTTTGATCTCTTGACTTTTCCTTGTTTATCCAAACTTTTTGACGGACCATAACTATAAAACTTTCCGTTGCGCTATTCTTTTTCTTTCCTTGTTGTTCCTAACAATCTTCTTAGAGCACCTATCGATAATACAGCACCATCCTTATCCCCAATATTCCATTTCTCTCTCCGGTGCAATGATTTGGGCGAACGAAAACACAGGCCGCTCCATACAATCACAACGCTGCCTCCATTTTTATTTTGTTTGGCTGTTGGCGCCTCGGCCATCGGCAGTCGCAGAGCAAGCCCCGCCGCGCGCATGCGTCGACCTTCGTTTGTTCGGCAGGAAAACGCGCGGTTGTCATGACGACGAAAAACATTTGTTTTCAATGCATGCTCAGTTGTGTATTTAAACGTATCGAGTGAAGTATATTCTTTGACGGACCAAAGTTTGTGTTATTTATTTCATTTTAACGTCGTTGAATAATTATGTTTATTGTTACAAGTGTTTCGGTTGTTTGATATTGAAGTTGATTTGATTAAACGGAATTACCACTTGTTTACGGTACGTATTTTTACAACATTGTACTTGTTTTATTTGTTATAACTAGTTAAAGTAACTTCATAAATTGATTTATGATATTTGTCTTGTTTATTTAAATGCTCTCAACTACGTGTTGTGTTAAGTGCAATTTAATTGAGTAAACAATTTTCTCGTACCGGAATTTAGGTTTCAAAAGATTGCTGAGTAAAGATATTTAGTTAATTTTCCAGTTTAAGGTTAAATTGACAAATCAGAGACAAAGTAAAGTTTTAATGAGTATCTATTATAAATACAAAGTAAATAAATATTTTATTATGACCTAAATAAGATAATTTTAATGAACTACATTATCATACAGAGTTAGAACAATAAAAGACATAATAATAACGTTTAATTTAAATACGTAATGATTCTATTGTTATAAAGGTCTACATACTATATGATATGTATTTTTTATTGTATAAAATTCTTTAGCATGTGAATGGGTTTTTGCTAAAAACCCTTTTGTTATATGCATAGTGTACTGGAACATGATTTGATGATATATTGACGTTACTAGTCGCAGTGCATTGGATGTTAGTTTCATTCAAATCTTTATTTTAAAATCCAAATATGTACTTAAACTCCATATCTGCCTTCCTTCCTATTAGTGTAGACAGATACACTGTTTACTACATTTGTGTTTACTGATCTCTTTTCCATAATTTTCGCTTTACGTACACATATTCATACTTAACGCTTATAAATGATGACAGGGATGATAATATAAATAAATGTTTATTATTTAGATACTGAATATTTCAGTTTATTATTTTATTTATCTTAATTACCTAAACGTTGAATCGCTTATCAGACACGTAGCTATCATCACTGACATAAAAAAAACTCATTTACTTATAAATTTGAGATTTTACTTTATTAATTGAAGATAATGACGCATTTTGGCATCACCTAAGCCCGATTTGGCACTGATACGAAATAAATTTAAATTTCATACATTTTTTTATGCATTAGTTTAACTATTCTGAACTTTCTATCCTATAACGAAAAGCCAACAAACGACTGCTTACATACTACAATCCCATACATACATCTTCATCGACCTTCAAACGCCCTAATACACTTGACACTTCCATAGCTAATCAAGAAGCATCGACCGATTAGTTCATTCCTTTGTAAATCCGTGAATTATTAGTACTATATTATAACTATTGTAACATACTTTACTGGTATGGTTCTGCCTAATTGGTTATGGAGCAAGTATGAATTTCCACACTCAATTAGGTAAGCAAGACTGATAACGAATTTGTAATGCTTTTGTGTATGGTTGAATATTTAAGGTGGTATATCAGTTTTGATGTTGTATTTGGTATATCAAAGGCATTTATTATAATACATTTACATTCACGTTCTTAAATCCCTTTCGGGATGGTCAGAACTTCAGAGATACAATATCTCCTAGGTCACTTTTAAACATGAATATTGGGACGATGTCATAATGGAACATTGGTGACAGGTTGCTAGCCCATCGCCCAAAAGATCCTATTTATCATACGATTGTCTTTTTTTTACTTGTGGTAAAAGGATAGGTATATTTTCTGTTTCTTTGATTTAATATTCTCGAGTTTGGTATTATCTTTGTTACCATTAAGGTTAAAGAGATATAAATAAACATCGGACCATTATTTCAGGGAGTTACCAAAACTAAGGCAAAAGTTTTGAGCATTCTAGGTGATCTACCTCTTTAAGTATTAAGGATGATATCTGTACGATTATAAGAAAACCTTCCCTAGCTTTGTGTAGGTACTCATGATTTTTCGTATAATATTATCACTTTGAATATCTAATTTCCCATAGCCATATATGTAGTACTGGATTATATCGTTATTAAAAATCGCATATCTTCACTACATAGTATAAAACAAAGTCGCTTTTTCTGTCCCCATGTCCCTTTGTATGCTTAAATCTTTGAAACTACTCAACGGATTTTGATGCGCTTTTTAATAGATAGAGTGATTCAAGAGGAAGGTTTATAATTTTATATGTATAATAACATCGGTAGTCGCTAGTATTTTTATAAAACCTACCGACCAACTGTTAATAACTGTATCGAAGCCTACTAACATTACCATGAAACATCACACCTGTTTCCGCTCTATCCAGTAGACAGAGATTATGTATCCTCCTTTATCCTATCCTGACCTACTACTTTCACTTCACTGGCGATCATCCTACTCTTCTGCCACCCCCGCATAAATAGATGGGACTTACGATGTGGTTATAGGTACTTTTATTACTTGTAACACGTTAAAATTGTGTGTTGGGTTGTGTTTCAAAGAGAATAAACTGAAATACTGTTGTTGTAAAACTTGTACCTAGGTGATATTAAGATAAGAAGTAAAATTAAACAATAAATTAAAAAATATATAAAATTAAATCTACTGTTCGGAGATTAAATATTACGAAGCGCCATCTATAAAAAATGTTCAACAAAGAAGGATTAGATTTATTTTAATATTTCTAAAATATTATAAAGTAAATTACCAATATTTTTTTACGTGAAAATAAATTAATACAAAAATTAGTAAAATAAATTATGTGCTCAGTGGCGCCATCTGAAACACTGTTAAATGTTCGTCGTCTAAGCTATGATTTTAGAGTTATAGAGGAAATTAATTAATAGAAAACTATGTACACATGTAATAATGGTCGTTATGTGTAGTTTTTTAATTAATATTGTTACATAGTGTATGTTTTACTACATAGGCCAGTTCATGGAAGCTAATCGAACATTTCGCTCTCGCTACCGTAGTCCCTGTGGCGCAGAGGATAGCGCGTTGGACTTCTAATCCAAAGGTCGTGGGTTCGATCCCCACCAGGGATGACTGAATACCCTTTTTATTGTTTAGTTTTATTTTACTATTTTTTATTGTTTATACCGTGTTAGTAGTAAATTGTCATTTCAAATTTTGTTATTTTATATTTAATTAAGTCATTTTCATGTTTGTTTTTTCTTTCGCTCCTAAAATAGCTTGACAAAAGTCTCTGACGTAGCTTGTATATTTGCGTTTTATAATAACATAGTTTTATTAACAACTATGTAGGTAACACTTTTTGAATCCTATACGTAAAACTTAAACAAACATCGACTAGACTAAGCTTGAAACGATGACAAGTGAAGTTTATTTAGTCTAAAGCCCATATTTGTTCAAACTGTTGACTTATCAGTCATTGAAAAGTAGGTTTCCAGTTTACTGTATCCACGAAAGTATTTCACTGTTTACTTTTGTATAGTCATGCCTATGTATAATGTAATCAAATTGCAAAACTGTAAAAATTTAATAAAATTATATTATATGAACCATTGGTGTGACAGGTTGCTAGGCCATAACCCAACAGATTGCATTGTGCCTTAGTCCTCTTATGATATACCGGGAAGAATGGCAGCTAGTTAGCATTCTTTTACTCTGCTAGAACGGGAATATTATGCTAATAAGTAACCAAGGAGATATTTTCATGTGGAAATGTAAATTAAAATGTGTGGGATATGTGAAAATAAGAGTAGATCACGTGACTTAGTGATTGCGTAAGTCATTCCCATACAGTTTGATTTCTATATAGACTGCTACGATATATAGAGACTTCATATACGCTCTAGTATGATTGATTGAGTGATTTTCCAACCGTGACGATTTGCTATGCGAATAACGAATGCCTTGCAAATGACATGTGCATTACCTTTACATATACAAGATAAACCAGTAGATAGTAGGTAAATACGAGTATGTATTACCAAGAGTACTTTGAAATAAATAGAATGCTTTTTGAAATGAAATACTTTTAATTGAATATATGGCACACATTTTTACATGAAATATTGTCATGAAAATGAGAAATCAATAATCTTAAAAATAAATCTAATATAAACTATTTCGCAGCTAAATTTGCATCAAAGCACCTCTGTATACACTCTCAGTGGATGGAAATATAATTAGCATGAGAAGAAAATTCTATTAGCCATAAATTTAAAACTAGTACCTAATTTTACCATATAAGCTATGTAAACCCATAAATATGTACTTTTTTGACTCTTTCGAAATAATCAATATTATGTCCATTTCCGATATTATACAGCGATATTTGACACTTCAAACATCACACTTCAAGATCATAACAAACACGTTTTAGGAACAAGTACAAACATTATTACCATATTTATATGCATTACATAACGATGACTCAGAGACAATAATAGAAAAACAACGTAGCTATTCTGTTTACATAAATAAATTCAAGCCTAGTAAAGCCTTGACTGAGAATCGAACGAGGTCACCCGCCTTGTTTACCGCATAGTTCATTGGTTTAAGCATATGCTACACGTCACGATAGGTTCCGTTTATAGTAGGCAGAGGCTTGAGAGCACTTATACGGTTTTGGCCGCTCTAGGCACGATTTTACTTAGGCATTTGTAATGGTTTTTATGGCCAAATTCATAATTGTCATAAGTTTTGTGATATCGTAGGCTTTGTTTATTAATTACGCATTATTTTAAAGGAGTAGGCACATAACAGTATACATTTTTACTCTTTCTTGATACATAGCACTTTCATTTCACAACTTTTGTTACACCTCCAGAAACAACTATCATATTGTTTTTTTTTCATTTTCAACTATTCATTTTCAATTATTGACTAACATTGAATTACCCACTCTTTTAAAGACTATCAACTACTATGTAGTAGTCATATTAACTGTATTTCCTAACATATCTTGACGTACTTAATATTTCAACCTAACCAATAATTAACTACGCTCCGTTATTATAACTAGCAGACACCCCGTAATCCAAATTTCATAGGAAACCTAACACCTGCCTGTTCCTAGGTCGTTTATTAACAAATTACATGCTAGAACACTAGAACTAGTGTTTTAGCACTGTAATTTGAGACTACATATGAAAAAGGAAATAAAATTGATATGTTTACAGTTAGATAAGTAAGGTAACATTATATAAAGTTTTTAACGTACTTGTGAAGAAACAGCTGTTTTAATTCACGAAAAGTTGTAAGAGGCGACTAAGAGTAACAAGGGTCTGATATTTGTGTTGGGATTTTTACTAAAACTAATCCACCATACTTTAAAAATACAAACATACGTATACTTACGTACTTCTGTCACTTTAGCAGACCCTAAGATACAATACAATATTTGGCGTTTGAAATGTGGGCATACAGACGTATGATGAGAGTATCTTGGACTCGGAGAGTCACAAATGAGGAGATCCTGCGACGAGTCGGTCAGAAACGCAAGCTTTTGCAGACCATCAAACAGCGAAAGGTCGCATACCTGGGGCATGTGCTTAGGCACGACCGGTATGAACTGCTGCAACTCATCATGATGGGAAAAGTTGCCGGAAAGAGACGACGTGGCCGTCGGAAAAAGTCTTGGCTGCGGAATATCCGCGAATGGACGGGGATTGCAAGTGCCGCCGAATTGTTCCCCCTTGCTAAGAACAAAAAGGAGTATGCAGAGCTGACTGCCAACCTCCACTAGTTGGAGAGGCACTCTAAGAAGAAGAAGAAGATACAATAACTACGAGTATAGTATCTATATTGTATCTTAGGGTCTAACTATATAGTAGTTCTAGTTTGCCTTAGAAACTATCGAACCATGATAGAATACATATAAAAGATTCCTAGCCCATCGTCCCTTATAGGTCTATGTATAAATCACTTGTAGATAAGTAAGAAAAGGCTTAGCAATAAAAAACTATTTAAGATAAAAAATTACAATATGTTTAATCGGAATTTAATTTTAAAACAAATCAAATCAAACTTTATTTGCAAACACACGTATTCAATGTTGTTACAAATTGGTATTTAAGGTACAGTGTGTTCAACCGTATCAGGCATGCAAAATAACGAAATTATGTTGAATACTTTTCACCTAATTGACAATTTATGTGACAATAAACATGCAGTACATATTTATAAATTGATTATGGCATTATAATTGTAGTAAAGTCAAAAATTATATGTCTAGGTAAGTATATAATTATTAATAATTGTCATATAACATACATTATTAATTATTTTATTTAGAATGTCAATATTAAAATAGTAATAAAATAAAATGTCATATTTATGATAAATTTACGAATTAGTATAATAGTAATTAGGTACTGTAAAAGATTTGGCTAAAATACAACATTCTTAAGGGAAATACAATGAGTCCTCTAATTGATCGTTCAAATACTCAGACACCGTGTAGTAAGCCTTATCCAGAAGGAACTTCGACAGCCTTAATTTAAAAGCGTATAATGTGTCCGCAATCCTAATGGCACCTGGTAGCTCATTATATATGACAGGTATCATAGCGACAATGATACCTGTCATATATAATAAGCTACCAAAACATTACATAAACATAAACATTTCGGCTATATCGCATAAAAAGCCAACTCTCCATACATACATAAAACAACGCATACACAGTTTCTTAAAAATACTTTCTACAACCTTTTACTGTGAGAAATGTCTAGTTTTCTCACGACGTGAAATGTCGTTTCTTACTAGTGCGTAAAGACTAGGTTTCTAAGTGTTTTCTTGTCATTTAGTGCTTTAATTGACGACCTGACTCATAATGTTCATTGTGCAATTAGTACCTAGATAATCTAGGAAGAGACCTCTTATAAAAGCACTTAGAAACGTATTCCATGCTAGTCTGAGACGTAATTTAAAGCCAACTATCTGATTTTCTTTCCTAAGTACCAATGTTCCATTTCATGTTATGACTGTGGAGATATTATACTGATATTGAAGAATTGAAGAGCATGTATGAGAAGGTTAATGGGCGTGAGTGAAGCAAGGGAAATTTGTCACCGGTTCCAGGTGGCGATCGATGGTATCTGCCTATTCCCTTAGGGATGTAAAGGAGTGAATATATATATATATATTTATGTGTGTGTGTATGCACGTATATTATGACAACGTGATGCTGTTTGTCTAAAGGGTAGTGTTTAAAGGAACATCAGATAATATGAACATGCACTCCTTAAATACTGAATTGTACACCAAAATAATACAGTCACAACCCAAACCTAACCTTTGCTGTGCGTTTAGCTATATTTTGGTGTACATTTCAGTATTTTTGATGTGCATTGAATTATTTTCCTTTTCTAAATATAAAAAATCGCAATAACCTACATACGTCTGCATATATATACGTTCATAAATAGTTTCATACATACGTGTCTACATATTATATTTATTTACAAGCATTGACTCACGCTTGAATAATATTTATCAGTAGTATAATCTCAAGAAAAACATAATCTTTTCCTGCAAAGCAATGAATCAGTCTATATCGCGATAGCTCTCAATCAATACGTGGTTTGGTGTTGGATTAAAGTGAAAACTACGTTTAGTTTATACTTTCTTTATTTTTATTGTTAAAATATACTTGAGTCATACTATGTTATAAATTTATGTGAAAGTGTAAGTGAATTGAAAGTGTTATTTAAACATAAACTGTTCGTTTTATGATTTCAGTTAATTTTGTTGTGTTTATTTGTATTTAAATTTGGATGAAAAGTGAGTTTTCGATTCAGAAATTTAATTTATTAAGTCGTTTTCATTAATTTGTTTATTACTGTAGTTATATTAGTCTCTTTCATTAATTTGTTTGTTACTATAGTTCTGTTAAATTGACTTGTGACAGTCAGTATAAATAAATATCACACTCGTTTCATATCATATATTTCCATAAAAAAAGTCGTCACGATTAAAACTCTTTCAAAACTCTCGAAAATCGGTACAACGTTCCTTTTATTTTTGTCAATCTCTTCAAATTTCGACCTCCTTCGTATATGTATGTGACTAGGTGAATGCAATTTTAATATACGGTGTCATTGAGGTTGCCAATAAAGACGTCTGCGGTAGTAACCTAAGTGGGTTAGTGAAATTTATAGTTCGCACCGTTATCAGAATTAAATTAGCCAAAAATGCGGTTTTACGATTCACGATCAGTGTGTCAAAATTTAAATTTACTTTCATCACGCGGGTCATTTGCTAGCAGATTCTATTTTGTTTGACTTCACTATTACAGCTTCACTAAGTTTAATATTACATACATACATACGCTTCACGACTTGTGTATACACACTCCCTTTTTTTGTTTTTTTTTTATTATGGCGGGGTAGTCAGCGGCTTCAATGCCCATCTCCGAAATTTCGAAGGCTTGTTAGTTTAATATGAATTACGTAATAACCCAGTAATTCATCACACATAACAATAATGGGTACAATCACTAAAACGTCTATTAAAACGACTATTTATCATACCAAAATTTGCATGGAGATAGTTCTGTGCTTGCTAAAACGTTACAAGATTACTGCCTTTCTTACTAGCTACTGAACTAGCTGCCTGTCATAATTATAAGTAACACAAGGTAAACTTGTATAAATGTATATCATTTACGTAACACAATGAGTACGGTATCCTAGTATTTATGTATGTGTTCTTGTTGATTCGAATCTATTTCTATTCCGTCTTATTACAAAAGTTTAGTTCTAGGAACAACTCAGGTTTAGTCCAGAGATGTTACTAAAACGTTATTACAAAAAACGAACTATTCCTTAGTACAGTAACATCTGTGGTACTAAATTTAAACTACTGTAGCCCCTAGTTTATCTCTGGAACAAATATCTTTGAGGTTACTATTTTCTAGTTTTCTTAGTAGTAAAGAATGTTTTTGTTTTTAAAATAAGTATATTAATGATTAATATATGTTTCAATGACATGGGTATGATGATTTAGATTTGTTGCAGATAAATTTGATGTTTTAATTGTACATTATGTTATGATATGAGTGACGAAGAAATTCTTCTACTACTATAAATATTGATTCACAAAGCTATTGAGCGGGATCATAGGCGAAATTTAACGTAATCTTATTTACGTTCGCAGTATGAACAGGTTCTGCACTACGATAGTTTCAAAAACACTGAAATAAATCACATCAAACTTGATATAACAGAATCATAACAAACTTTATTGTAATGGCGCATCGCATTACGTTCCGTGCTCAATTGTGTTGTAAACAAAAAAAAACACCAACTGCTTGACGGATATTGATTAATTAATAATAAAGTTATTCAACCACGAATTATTTATTTATAAATACATAAGAAAAAGATTTAAGTAATAAATAAATATTTACATCACTCATCACTACTGTTAAATAATTGTAGGTTTGAAGTAATATTATCATACTATGTCAAATGGAACGTAATCGAGTGAATGATTGAATGATCACATTTAGTACTGTAACATCCCTGGACTATCTTGTCCGCCGTTTGTTTTGTTTTTGTAATAAGACACAGTTTTTAGTCCTGTAACAACTCTGGTACAGTACCAAGTCTGGACTTTTTGGTCTTAGCTTAAGCCAAGACTGACTGATATTTTTGTAATAAGACGGATTAAGTTTTAACTCTCAGAATTCAATTCATCCGGAATAAGGCAGCAACGGGAAAGCATCCTGTAGTGATTTCCGCAATTCTAGCAGTCTCTGCTATTACGGTCTTATTCCGATTATAATACAAACAACGAATACGCTAAGTCTGCAGTAATAGATTGAAAATTACGTATTGTGATTCCGTACCGCGTGTTAATTTTTTTATCCACGAACATTGGATCTATATGTATGCCCAATTCATTCTTATAAAACACAAATTTCCCTTAGCCGAATCAGGTTTAAGTGTCCATCTCTGACACAGTGGATTAAATGCTGTAGGGCCACATAGAACATGCTTCTCACCAGATAGTCAGCATCCAACGTGACATGAGTATAATCTTTTAATGGAATAACATCATTCTTATGGTTATTTTCCATCCGCTAATCATGTTTAGTTTCATCTAGATCTTGTTAAGAGAAAGCGCATCCGTCCTAATGTGTCTCGTTTTCACGCAAATTCCATTTTTAAACCCGTACATCAAGTTCAACACAACTTGTGCACCAATATTAGAAATAAAACATGAGAAAACCTGCCTATTGCTCTAAATACCGTACAAATAAGCCCCAATGTACTAACAAGCCCCATACTCTTTCATATTATTAACTCTATATTTTGAAGCCTTAAATATTTTAGTAGACTTAATATTCACTACATATACTCGGTAATCGTTTGGTAACTGGGGCAGAAATAAGTTTCACAGGGCGGAGTAGTAGGACAACATTTCTGTAATAATTAAACACCTACGACTGAAAAGTAAAATTGTTTGATAATTTTAATGTAAAGAAAAGCCTGAATTTTCAATAGCAATAAGCATTGACAAAGTATATATCTAAATGTATGAGGTCATACATGACTAAAATTATTTTTTCTAAAATTTCGTAACAGAATACTTCGTACATATAATATTCTGAAATTTTTATTATTAAATAATTGATTATATATGATAATACAAGAGTCTTAAACAGAACGATTTGGATTGTGAACCGCATATATATTAAACGATTTATATTGTTAACTGCAAATTATATTTAAACTTTCACCAATAAACCCTACTAAAAAGCGAGTAAAACAGGTATCAAAGCTTGTCTATTTAAAATTGGATTAAACACCCCATTCAAGCAAAGACTTAAGACACCATGTTAAGTGGAAGGAAACCTTATACTGTCACCCAAGATTTCCGATGTGGGTGAAGCTGCTATAGCCACCACAACCGCAGAGAGGAAATGAATGCTGATATTGCGGATATGGATCGCGGTCAGCGATATTGCCATTTTGTGGGCTAATTATAGAGATTTTGATGAAATGCCTGGTTTAGTTTATGTATGCAACATTTTAGAAATGACAACATATTCAGTATAATAATAATGTATGAGAAGATGTATGAGTGTCAATAATCGAAAGTGGTCTGTCAGGATTGGGACAAATGGGGATCCGTGATCTCTGCCTACAGGCGAATCAGGCGTTATATTGTGTATGTATGTATGTAATGAATATGACATGTAACCTGTTTAGTATCTGCAGTGTTTAGTCTAACTTTATTTGCGTGGAATATGTTCGTAATCACTACATAGTATAAAACAAAGTCGCTTTCTTTGTCCCTATGTCCTTTTGTATGAGATCTTTGAAATTACCCAACGGATTTTGATGCGGTTTTTTTTATAGATAGAGTGATTCAAGAGAAAGGTTTATATGTATAATAACATCCATTAAATAGTGGAGAAGGATATATGTTTTATACCCGTGCGAAGCCGGACCGGGTCACTAGTATGAAATGAAATACAATAACTATCAGTTTCTTTTTATTCTCTTGAAGTTACCTAAGTTTTTATACATTAAAGCCCATTAAACCGTCAGAGAACTTAGAAACGATAACGACATGCTGAAGACACTAGATTACATTACAAGTCCCAGACGAGAGACTAATGGAATGTAACCACGTTTATTAAAGATTTGTTTTGGTTCTATCCTAAATGCATAAGTAGAGAAAAGAACTGTTACCAAGCAGTAACCACTATTTCAACCGTTTCCATCGCTAATCGAATTAAGGAACACCCGTGGAGTGTTTCTCGCACGACTGGGAGGTTTATTTTCTAATTTTTTTGCGAGAAAATCACGTTTTTAGTATGACTAATTAGTTACTGACTGCCTTTTACTTTTTGTGAAAAGTTTGACCAAAGTAATAGATAGAAATGGGTGACGTAACTGAAGTTAAGCTTTAAATTTCTTGATAAAATGGCTGATATTTTGAGATGTTTATTAGCTTATTGCCCTTTACCATCACTTTATACATTTACATTAGCAGTGAAATAATATATGCACTCGTCTCAAAAACAGAGTTATTGAGTTGTATGCTTATGGCTAAGCATTTATTCATTTAGAAGAGTAGACTTTGTTCTCTGAAGTGCATTTTCATTGGACCCATTACTCCACATATTATAACCCTAACTACTCTGCAATTGATAAAGGACTTCTTTCTACCTCGCAAGGATAAATGGCGTGAAGTGCCGGTCTATAGTATATGTTAGGAATAAATCTAGGGTTTTCACATCTCACAATTAGCCATCCTGTTGTGCCTGTGGTTTTGTAAATGCTCACAGACCGTAGCAGTCTAGACTGGTTAGGTCTATGGCTAAGCACTGAAATATAGTACAACTATTTAGTAACCTATACACTTTATACATTCCGTGTAAGTTGGGGACTTAATAATATCAACTATCTTTTCTTATAAATTGCTGCATCTATCCACATTAGACCCAGCTTAGACTTCCACCTTCAAAAAGTTATAATTAATAAGGAAAACTTTGTGTAAGATTACGTATTATAAACATTTTTCATACTTTAAGTCTACGTAGTTTGGCAAAAACAATATAACACATCAACCTTAAATTCGGCATCGATCTTTTAACTGTGATCTTTGAACAACAGATGGCAGTGTAAACATAATCGACCACCAATTTAAAAAAACTATATGACAAACATAATCCTCAGCTGGTTGTCACTGGAGCGTCAAGTGGTTAGAACCGGTAAATGTCCACATTAGTGCAAACGCCATTGTTAGTGACAACTGACCGTGACCGAGTGGTATGGTTCACCTGCGTATGCTGCGCAAATGATAAACTTGAATCGAGAGTTTGAAAACAAACAACTTTTTATGTGTGTACGTAAATATGAAGTCACAAAATCTGGGACCCTGGAAAGAATAAATCATAAATGTTATAAACACTTTTACACTCATAAAAAAGACACGCGTTCACGACCCTTGCGGAGTAGTCAGAGGTTCAAATATTCGTGATTGCGAATGTGGTAATTCTATGGCCACCTCGAACCCACGTGTTGACCAGATAGTCAGTACTCAATGTGACAGGAGGTAAGCCATGTCACCATTTACAAGCACTAACTATTACCTGTTCGGGGAACAGGTAGGTTTCCTCCCAATGTTTTCCCTCGCCGTAGTATTTACACTCATCTCATTATAAATATCATATAAATTTTTCTATTCTCACTAGTTAAAACTAGCTAGGACGTTAACTCCCTAAATGCTGGTTTTGGATGTAGGATGTGACTAAGGGTTAAAGGTTTAAAAGAATGTTAAGCACTGGGCTAGCAACGTGTCACCAATAGTCCATATAAATGCAATCACGACTATGACGATACTTATTTCTAAAAGAGTTAAATAACGTTATGGAGGTTATGTTTACCTCGTAAGGAATTGCAGAATCAAAGTACAAAGGTATTGACAAAAGGTTTCTTTCTGTTGCAAATAGTAAAGTCAATTTCTATTTTATAAATTAAGGTTGAATTGAATTCGTTTATCATTATTTTAATCACTTATACACTTATATATTTGCCAGTACACTTCACAACTTGAGTATATACAAACCCTCTTTTATTATGGCGGGGTAGTCAGAGGCTTCAGTGCCCATCTCCAAAATTTCGAAGGCATGTTAGGTATGGCTCATTCGAAGCCCGCGTATCACTAGATAGACAGCATCCAACGTGATGGGTAGTGAACCGTATCGCCGTATATAAGCACTGGCTATTACCTATCCTGAAGGATAGGCAGGTTTCCTTACGATGTTTTTCCTCACCGGTACTACTCGTATATAACAGTTTTCTATTCTTTACTAGTTAGATTAACCAACAAAAAACCTTACACATGAATAGTTTTGAATAGGCTCTTTATTAAACTTGTCAGTCAGTTTAGTATGCATTCACGACCAGCATAAAGGCATTCACGTGTGCCTATTTGTTTTTATCGCAAAGAAAGAAAGCAGGTCAAATTTGTACAAATATTGCTTGCATACCGCTTCCGACATAGAGAAACGGATGCGTTGTGTACAAGGGAATTTAAAGCGTATACACACTGTATGAGTTTGAAAGTTTAGGTTGAATGTGGAGCATAATATTATGATGGTTTCAAACAACACAAGGGCTAAAGTTCACTAATGCGTTTTAGTACAAACGCAGTTCAATATTAGATCAGTAATAGTGTGAAGAAATTCGCTTTAAAAATGGCGATATTTGTCACATTTGCTAACCCACTTCCAACTTCACACTATTACTGATCTGATATTGAACTGATATTAAGCAGAAAGCATTAGTGGGCTTGGGCCCCAGGGAACGAACCACGACTACATTAATATCATATTTAGAATTTTAATTCCTGAAATATTGAGATCTAGAGTATCTTTTTAAACGACGATAGCACAGGATTAACCTGTCCATTTAATAATTCTTATAATATGAAACCATATTATATACATTAAATAAAATCTCGTAACATCCATGTGTTAGATTTAGAAGAAACAATTTCGTGAGACAACATGACAAGTAATATGTAAACTATTATGGATAGAAAAAATAATTATTGAACGATAATGGACCTACCATTTATAACGTTAGGATCTCTATATCTAAGTCTGAACAGCCTAAAAGTTACAATTTCTAATACAATACCATTTAAACTCTTTTAGAGAGCATACAGTCGAGTGCAGGAGCGCTTTGTACGCAATTGAAAGTGACTCAGTGCGTACTAATCGAGCGGCGTGTGCGATCCACACACAGGTGAAGCCAAAATGGGCTCTTATTTTCTTTAGGTGTATGTACCATAACATGTTTGTGTGTATTTATTTATCTTTTTTATAATATGCAGCTTAACTGGCACTTGTAGGTATATTCTACTACTTATTTCTACTATTCTTTCTACTCCACTATTTAATGAACGTTATTATTACATATAAACCTTGCTCTTGAATCACTCTATCTATTAAAAAAAGCGCATCAAAATCCGTTGCGAAGTTTCAAAGATTTAAGCATACAAAGGGACATAGGGACAGAGAAAGCGACTTTGTTTTATACTATGTAGTGATGATGCGTATCGTAACTGTGATGGTACAAATGTAGCTTAGATAATCTAACGTAAATTGCCATTTTAATCTCTTTCTGTTCTTAGAGACGATTAGGAGACTATAGGTCTATAAAACACATATTTTGATGACTAATCCTTGTTCTCAACAACAGGCAACTTTAATTAACTAAATGTTTTTTGAAATTGTTTGTTACATACATCTTTACGAGTTATGAATATAATATGACTGTTAGTTTGTTTATAACTGAACTTTTAGACACACTCTCTATCTACCCATCCCGAGCGCGTTACGTGAGGTCATAATTGGTGCAATAATACGTTTTGTGGGTTACGCAACTCCATTACCAACAAAGACCAACCTTTGTACAAACAAACGCCAGTACATTATTACTGTGAAGACCCACTTTTTGATTGACGACCTCCGTGGCGCAATCAGTTAACCACCTGAAAGCTAATAGTGATGTCCCAGCTTCGATTCCCGGTGGAGGCAGAGTTATGAACTACGCTTTTCTTCTGCTTTCCAGTCTGATTGTTTATTATATATACTATATATGTATATATCTATGTATAATATGAATATATTTGTTAAATATAAGTTGACTAGCACCCTTAATACAAGTCTTGAATGTACTTAGCAAGGGGCTAGTTCAATTGGTGTAATGGTGTCCAAATATTATTATTATTATTACCACAGAGTACACGCCAGGCTGCTACATTGCTCCGGAAAAAATAATGGTTCCCTTCGGATTTGCCCTTCTGAGCACTAAGAAATGTTGATTTTTTTTTTTTACCTTTTACCATTAACAAAGAAGCGTCCCTTACTAGGACGTTGAAACGCTGTTACTGTTTCTGGGTATAAGAGGTGACTAAGGAATTAAGGATTAAAAGAGTGTTAAGGAATGGGCTAGAAACGTGTCACCAATATTCCATATTGACGACCTCTGTGGCGCGGTCGATTAGCCGCCTGAACGCTAATGTGAGATCCCGGGTTCGATTCCCGGTGGAGACAGAGTGGGTAGGTTTATTTGTACTCTGCTAACCTACTTTTTTCAATTATTTAGGAAGCGTCGGCTGAAAAATTAGCTTGTGGTTTTATCTATTTGGTTTATTGCTAGCATATAATGAGTTTCTCCGTTTACTGTAGGGTTTGTAGTGTTTATACAATGTAGAGGTATTTCTCATCAAATCATCTAGTTATTGAAGGGATTAATATTTTTAAGTTTAGATGTTCGTTCTAAAAATGGGTGTGTTCAAGTACCTGTTATACTCTTGCTTGGAAGTACAAGTATATTTATATGTATATTCACGTCCTTCTATTCCTTCCGGAGAGGAAAGAACCTCAGAGACTTTATGTCTCCTTGTTCAACTAAAAGGTAACTTAAATATGTATATTGATGAAAATCTGTTAGCTCCTGACCAGTAAAATCAATGTACGTTAAGCCTCAATGGTCTTTTACATAACGACAAGACAGGCAGTTAGTTAAAGTTTAAGCCCTATTTGTGTTGTTTATAAATTTAACATATTATTAAATAAGTTTAACACTCATTTGACGATCTCCGTGGCACAGATAATATAACACTACAGTATCCGTGGCTTGATTAGTTGAACACCTAATTGTTAAGAGTTAAGAACTACGCTTTTCTACTGCTTTCTAGTCTGTTGTTGATTATATATGCTTATATGTATTTATCTATATATAATATGTATATATTTCTTAAATATACGTTGACTAGTACCCTTATGACAAGTCTTAAATGAACTTACCAAGGGGCTAGTTCAATTGGTGTAATAGTATCCGAAATATTATTACTATTATATTTTATCTTTATGCTTACAATTCTAAAAGTTCCTCTTCTTATATTATAGAATCAGTATGACGTAACAGTGTTTTATATTCAGAACAATATTATTATACAGCCGTAGTGTTAACCTTGTCACTGAGATGAGAAATAAATGTGTGTTCAAAACAAATATAGCCACTTAAACATAACATTATAATATAGTAGGTTGGAACTACTTCGAGATAAATTATTTGGGTTTTCCGTCTGTAAAATAAAGGTTTATGGTTTTAAATATGTATTTAGAAGTACATATCACTAAGATTACGTAAATGATTTTTATTTTGTTCTAACTGAACTTTAATGCAAAATAGGGCTAATCTATAGTTATTTTTAAACACTCGCGTTTTATACTCATTTTATTAATTATCTGATACCGGGTATTATATTAGTCTTCCCGCGACCACGGCCTATGCAACTGGGTCGAAACGTCGGGCAAAATAAAGGTAATCACATATCTTTGTAAATTTATCGTGTTTTGACCCGGTATCAGATAATTAATAAAAAGGGCTAATCTAGAATTAACAAGACTATAATGTAACTTAAATAACAATTTTTCTACTTTTGTGTGACTAAAAGCGGTACCAGGGAGTAATCGTATTTGTAATATCCTTCATTGAACGAGACATTAGCAATTACTGACATTTTTGAGCATAATATAAAGTTACACCAGAAGTGGCTAAGAGAATTGTATGTCATTTTAAATTTAATAACATACATTTTTGTATGCTCAGTTTAGCAGGAAAGAAAACTACCAAAAAATATATGCTTATACACATCACGACTGTATACAGAATCGTGATCGTCAATTGTTTCGGTGGAGCTGTGACGTCACGCTCAAGCTGTATTCGAGAATAGTTCCAAATTTAAATGACTGGTCACTTTTTGAGTGTATGAGCACTTGTAAATGGATTAAATATTTAATTGGAGTCTTTTTATGTGATATGTATAGACTATCTTTACGTTGAATTTACGAACTTAATATGTAGGTATATGAAAACTAAGGTTGTAAGGTTCTAAGGAAAGTAAGGTTGATTATTTGAAGATATTATTATGAGTAAAAATAAACACTATTGAGTGATTTTTTCGTAGAATCAAACCATTTAGTAAAACTCTAATTCTAATGGCTTAAGAAGTTACTGTTGTTATACATATTGTTTTGGTTTGTGTTGTTTTATTTATTTAGTTGGCGAAATAATTCTTCATCAAAATAATTAATTACAAGTCAAACATGACCCTGTCATCAACAAAGCCTGTCTCCCTTTTCGGGATGAAACACAACGCAATATATATTCGGTTTCGATCGATATACATGTTATATATGTATAATAGTTATACCTTAGAGGATTAACGTCCCATTTTGTATTCAAGTGCCTAAATCTACAAAGAACATCTCATCAAACCATCATTAAGACCTTAACCTTATTCAAAGGCTTATTTCCGAAGCCGCCAATCACATTGGATGATGAGAAAGTTTCTTTATCTGATGCCATGGATTGACAACGGGTTATCAATCTTATGTCCTTTAGAATAAAGTTTGGAATCCTGTTCACACTTAGAAGTGCGTCTTATGAAGCTAATTATTGTCCTATGTACTCGGTACTTGTAGATGGAAATGTACTTTCAGTGTGATATTCGGTAATAGAAAATAGTTATTTTATTTTGATCTGGGAACCTTTTGAAAGATTGAAAAAGGGAAAAGAGAATTATTATTTAGACTCAATACAACATTAAATATCTTTAAATAAGTTTATTAATTGATATCACTCTTATAATATAATTATTGTATATGAATTATTATATTAATCTTATAATATATTGAAATGGAAAGTAAAAGCTATACGGTTTAGGTACAAGTACTAAGTTAATATCTGTCTTTACCTTTCCTAAGCCTTATCCTCATTAATATAAAATTTAAATATATGCGTCACGTAAAACATAAAAAGGAGAAAATTTACGAATCTGTATGTTCTCTCATCGTTAAATTATACACTAACAATAACCATTTATTCCCATTTTTTCTATTAAACTAATAAATTAAAGAACGTGTATAAAATGAGAGAAGAACAGAAGAGAAGCGTGAGATCAATGGTCACTGCATATCTCGATAGGAATGAAGAATTTTACAATATATTTATGTATGTACCTAAAAATCCGAATAGCATAGTTAGTTAAGAGTACAATTTCGAAATGCTAGAAAGAAGGCCGTGTGAATCCAACCTCCTTTGTTCGCCAGACCGTGACATTATAAGATTGATATTACTTCCATATTATTTGATAGCAGCTACTTTTACCTCTCAAATTCGTTCCTTCAAATTACGTTCTCTAGTCTATGTATAACTTTACTTACTTTGGATGAAAGTTGTATGCTACTTTCTTACTGCCTTGTCGTAGGAGGTGACTAAGGGACTATGGATAAATAGATTCATTAAACGAGCGGCTTATAACCTATTTTATCCATATTATAATATCAGTAACAATGCCCATGGTAAAGCTAACGGTGACCTAGGAAATATTAGATTTACAAAATTCTGGTCAACTGAAAGGGATGAAATGACATGTACATCACATGTGACATGTTAAATGGCTTATACGTGCTAAGAACCCTAAATGATACAAGCACTCGCTCACGAAACGGTTAAAAGGGTAATTTCTAACTTTACTGATTACCTGCACAATTTTTGACTATTGTATAGACATTTATGTGCTAGTCCTTATATTCTGGCTACAACTATAGCTAGTCCATCTCCCTCCACACTCGTCCATTATAGCTACCGCATCTCGTGACCGCTCGTGTTATTTTCCAGCTTCTTAATTATTGCGAGAGGCCAAGATAACGTTATCTTATCTCACCAAAAAGGTTGCGTTGATCGAGCACCTCCTTTGTTTCAGGTTTGGTCTGATGGCTGACTGGTAGTGTCCGGTGGTTCAAGGTGTGACAATGATGAGGTGGTTCTTCTTTGCGGTCCTCCTGGGCCTGGCTGCTGCCCAGGGGTCGGAGAAACGTGAGTTGATGATGAAAACTTTTTTTTATAACCTCCTTTAAAAATAAAAAAGGTCGTTATGTAACTAACCTTTTTGGAATATGATTGTCTATTGCATGTACAGAAAAATAAATAATTAAATTTAATTAAAGATATACTTGTAGAAATTAATAATTGTATAACATTGATTACTAAGGTTAACTCACCTTTGTTGATCATATTTAAAAAATATACCTATGGTGTTGCAAGTGTCTGTAAATTATGGCTTCTGTGGAAACACGGAACCTCTGACATCCTTAAAAAAAATCAAACGTTATTTATTTAAAAATTTTATTTTGTTTTTAACTTTAAAAAATCTAATATCCCATTATAATAAAAAGAAGCAATTCTATTGTAGTTTATTGTATTGAATCTAATTATTTTGTAATCTATAACAATATTCCATTTTAACTGTTAAAAGTACTATAATATTTAGGACTCTGTAACAACAATTAAAAATTAATTTTTTTTTTTTTTAATTATGTATACGTAATATTTCAGTACCCAATTTTATCTCCCTGCTCTAGTTTAAAGTTGGGTAACATATGTAGGTCAGAAACAAACCTCTTCTTTATAAGGTTATTAAGACACTATGCATAATATGAACGACCTTTTGGCTCATTAGTTATACCTGTTGCTCGTAGAGAGACGAAGGTTCGATTCCTAGTAACTATTTCTTGAACGAGCAAAAATTATAATTAATCATTAGGAATATGAAAATTATAAAATTTGGAAATCATTACACCAATTGAACTAGCCCCTTGGTAAGTACATTTGAAATTTGTGTTAAGGGTACTTAGTTAACGTATATTTAAGAAATACATACTTATTTTATATAAATAAATATGTATAGCATATATTATCAACGACCAGACTGGAAAGCAAAAGAAAAGCGTAGTTCTTAACTCTGCCTCCACCGGGAATCGAACCCGGGTGTCGACAAGGTCGTCGATGATATGTAAAAATAATACTTGAGATCAACAAAATATTTTTTATTACTTGCTATTAAAGAAAAGCGCGGTTAAAGAAAAGAATGGCAGATAATTTTACATATGATTCGAGTCCCATACAACACGGGTATATTAAAGCTTATAACCCGAGGCAATAAACTCTAAATACTATTTACTACTACGCGACTTGTGACCGATAAAATTAAGATAAAACAAATATTGTAGTCACTAACGTACGAGCTTGTAAGCAATCATAATCCTTTGCAAATTTGGTATTATATTGTAAGAATCATAGTCTTTAAGTTTGAACCGTAAAAAGAATGCAAAACCATTCTGTGTCTCTCTTGTTTTCTGTCCTGTCGTTAAAAAGCTCCCGGCATGTCGTAGGAAGCGTCTAAGGGTAAATCTATTGGGCGATGGGCTAGAAACTGTTACTAATGTTCAATTGTTATATTCGCAACCCCAATACTCATGCTAATAAGTGACCTAGGAGATATATCCGAGGTTCTGTCCACACCGAAAGCGATTCATGGACGTGAATGTATAGTTATGTATATGAAAAGAATGCTAACTAGCTGTCTTTCATCATGTTGTAAGAAACTACTAATGAATTAAAGATCAATGGAATCTATTGGGCGATGGGCAAATAACCTGTCACCGATACTTTATTTCAATGCTTTAATAACCTTATGAAGCCTCCGCAACATATTACAAGAAAAAAACAGCCGATAACAATAAATTGAGTCCCAAATTACCATCGAAGTTATCTTTTACAAACCTTTTACTCTTATCAAATTGAATGTTTTAATTAGACAAAACTGCACTGATTGTGCAAGATTAAATTTGCAATTCACATATTTGCAATTTACATCACGCACGTGTCTTCTGACATTCGCAAATAAATTGATAAATAAATTACAAAACCATTGATTTGTTTTGTTGTGATTGATTATGAAATTGATAACCGGTGTTCCGCAAAATCTCGTGATAGACCGTTTCGGTTAACTGTTCACTTTTATCTTTTCTGAGAATGAGATTATTCGTGCTTTTACGAAGCTTGATTCTGCTAAATGGGAAAGAGAAATGCATAGTTCAAAGATAACGCTTTTTAACTTATACATGTAACCTAACCCCTTACGGTTCTAAACCATATAGATATTAATTAACAGAAGCTATCCCATGTTTTAACTATCATTCATCATATCATTAGTACTTATTACAATATTATTTGTTATCATAATGCTATAATAACATATACACACACTCACATCCGTTTATCTCTTACTTAAGCCAAGATAAAAACATCCTTCGATCACAGTTATCCTATATCTAACCATAGACTTAGGCATTCCTGAGACATATTGGGAAGAAAGGCAACTAAATAGCATTCAATAACGAGTATTTACATTCATAGTCATACGTCCTAGGTACTGCACCGTTATACATTAAATATCCAAAACTAAAATAGCAGAACCAACCCACAGCGTTCTAGTCAATAATATCCAAATCGTGTTCCGTTAGGCCGGGTATCGAATCGGAGACATCGAACCGCCTCGGTGCAGGAGCTCCATTGGAATTCGATCTCTTTTTTGAACTTGAGACTGGCTGGTTCACTTTTTCTGTCTGGAGCATTAGGATTTATTTTGTTGCCCTAGATAGGGTAGAATACCTGACGAAGTTTGAGAGAATTTGGCTGGTATTAGATAGGTTTTTTAATTGGTATATAGACTTGAACTTTTTCCTATTAATTTTGTATATTTCTGTAATTTTAACCTGGGCAAGTTGAATAATAATAGCAGTACATATGCCTGAAGGCTGTCTCAAACAGAAATAGTTTAATTCCCGTATGGATTATGCGTATAATGTACCTTTACGTATATTTTTGTGCTTTTAATGTATCTGGTACTTAATATAGTGCATTGACAAAGGTTTTAAGGTTTGACTAGAACGTAATTCTGCTCGACAATACTCGTAGAGAATTGACAATCTACATACATTTACATCGCAAGTTACAAGTACATTCATAACATACAGTGTCAGTAATTAATTAGCAAAATAACCGATGATACTCATAGATACACTATCCACACTAATATCTATGTACATTCCGTGTAACTCTCACCCATTTACATCATCTAGATTATTTCACTTTTTACGATAATAATCTCTTTGTTCTGACAAATGTGCTTTCGCATATCATTCTTCAAATACCAGTTAACGTGTTATTAAATAGTTATACGACAAATTACATACAACAATGGAAAGGCCACTGGCTTTGATGAGAGAAAAATCATAATATTATATACGAGTATCATCGGATTATATTTACTATTCGTACGTTATCAAATGTTACTAAACTCAAGTCCTTCCTTATTATTCCTTAAAGTTTCCTATAAAGAAACTATTAATTAATTGATTGAAAAATAATATGTTACATCCTTAAACAAATTTAATTATAATTTAACGTCAGTCATCGCTGCCTGAAACTGTGGTTACACGTAAATATACATTAAATTAATTTAAGTTAAAAACACATTGTAACTAAGTAAAACCTGTTTCTAACAAGTTGTATTTATTACTATTTTGTCTGTCAAGCTTTATACTCATGATTAATAACTAACGGGACTTATCGCGTAAGTTTTTATATAATAAAGTTACCTTTATTAACCCGACGTTTCGGCTACGTTGCAGCAGCCATGGTCACGGGCAGACTTTATACATCCCTTTCAAATATTGAAACAAGTCTTTCACTCCATTGTCTAAGCCCCAACCTGTTAGATCAATCTCCGTGATTAGGAATAGCAATCCGAGACCCACAATAGATGGATAGCAAGACTTATTCTTCGAGGTCATTATCAATGGAAATGGATACCCGTTATAATAATTTGTATAGATTGGACTCAAGTTTGTTTGAATACAGCATTTGGTCTAAAAGAAAAGAGATTAGTTTTTAGTGTAGTTAGGTAAGTCATATTTCGTGATTTTATTAAACAATAATTAAATATATCGATGATTGTCACAAATATTTTTTTATCTACTGGACATATTTGGAAGATATTTATTCTTAAAAGTCTGTACAATTAAGTCCTTTAATAAATTATGACTTATATATACTACTATGATTATAAAGTTACAAAGTTAAACTTAACAAAAAAAAATAATTAAAAAAAAATATTAAAACCTATACAATAATTTAAAAAGTTAATAAAGCAACTTTCAAACAATCACCTTCGTACGTCAGTCGGCTGTTTTATCTAAAAGACAGATTATTTTATAAAGACAAATTAAAACGGACTTATCTGCTACTTTCTGACATGATATAGTACTACGTAGTAAGTCAACAAAGACTGTAGATAAAGATTTCTCTTTCCTTTTAATTTGCGGCAGACTGACTGTTAAATATGTGTGATTATTTAGATCCTTAGTATGTTTATGCAATGTTATAGAAGTCTAGCCCTTTGACGAGTTGCAAAATGCAAAAAAGAAACCAGAAATGCTAACAGAAAAATGTATGGGATTCGTTTACATATTATTATATCATGTATGGCGAATACGTAAGTCGATTCTGTACATTTCGATTTATATTCTTGTTAATCGTTTCACCGCGAAAACTATTTAGATATTTCACCAAATTCATTGAGTATCAAAATTGATACAAAATAATTTTATCATTTGGATTGTTAGTCCATGTTTACCCAACGTTACAATTTTAAATGTCTATTAGGTGTAAAATGCTAATAGATAGATAATGTAAATTTTGGAAGGACAGGAAATAATAGATACTGAAGGTTACCCTGCGAAAAAGGCAGTAGAATTGCGAGTTATTTATTATACTTCCTAGTCGCATTTTACGATAACTATTCTATGATATAAAACCTGTCACTTTTAGAATGTATACAATGAATTTCCCAGCTAGTACAGCACTCTATTCCAAGGCCACTTTTCGTCTCATACAAGCAATTGTTTGCCTAGCACAAGATAACATTTTCTAATCAAACATCAACATTCGTATCTATGTAAAATTCACCTTGAATTTCTGTCTACATACCAAGTACCTAGTCATGTGCATACGTGATCGTGAAATACTTAGTAAACCTCATACAGAATTGTCACGCTATATGATTTTTCCTACGTAACAAACGTACCAGAATTTTCGAAACCACCAGCTCATTCTCTTTATAAAGAAATAGTCTACAATCGTATGTATATAAAACACACTCAACCTGTATACAATAAGGCATGCCTCTCAAAAATAGTCACTTAATACAGCCTACTATGTTATTTACATGTTTATTACCTACAGTAAGATCTTTCAAAGTAATCATAAGTTGAGTGTCTACTATCACCACATTGTGATCGTCTCTGCCCGTTCTAAACCCACTTTTTGCACCATCAGTAGCCATAATGATAGGTGGTAAACCGTTATACAATTACTTGTCTGTTTTGGCACAACTAACTCTTCCGTGTTTCCTCACATATACCTTGACACGGTTCCAGGGCGTACAGGCAACATCTGCACCAATGACATGGAGTGCCCAGACAACGCGTTCTGCAGGCTCAACAGTTACTGCGTCTGCAAGAACGGCTTCGTCTACGCCGGTGCTGATGCTACCAGCAAGGGATGCTACAAAGGTATGTGCTCTAGTATTTATAATAATAATAATATTGTAGGACGTTATTACACCAATTGAACTAACCCCTCGGTAAGTACATTTAAGACTTGTGTTAAGGGTACTAGTCAACGTATATTTAAGAAATATATACTTATTATACGTAGATAAATACATATATAGCATATATAATCAACGACCAGACTAAAAAGCAGTAGAAAAGCGTAGTTCCTAACTCTGCCTCCACCGGGAATCGAACCCGGGACCCCACGATTAGCGTTCAGGTGTCTAACCGATCGCGCCACGGAGGTCGTCAAATTTAAGTCTTATTGGTTCTTCATTAGGTGTCTTATGATATGATAGTATGGGATGGGTTATTATATAAAGTATTCGGATTCAGGGATGTGAGTTTTGGGATGCCCTTTGATGTGTCTTGTAAGTAACTTGAGAAAAGAAATTACGTAGTGTAAAAACTATGTAGGTACTTATTTTCTAAGCTTTTTGAGATTTAGTTAAGACTCCATATAAAAAATATATAAATGGGGTTTGTAAGGCTGCCCTCTATTTATTGAATACCAAAATATGTATATTATGACAGAGGAATAATATAAATAAACAGGATAAGTCCTAATTACTTTAATATGATATACACGTTACACTAACAAGATCATAAACGGTACCTAGAGATCATTCATAGTTTATACGCAATAACACTCGCAATTTTGCAAAAAAAAACAAAACTCAAAAGCTTTAGTGTATCTTTGTTAACAATCAAAATTTTCACAATACAATCTAATTAGTTTAACATTTCAATACAGCACTTTCGCTTGGTAATTGCATTGCATAATGGTGAAGTAAAATTCTCCAGAGGATGTAGAATAGTAGACAATAGGTTACACTAGAGGTTTCCCAGCACCATTTGTTACACAATGAATGTGTGTCAAGTATTGCAGCTTTATGTTTGCTATAATGAATATTAACTATCATTTGTACAGGAAAAATTGAGCGAAATTGCCCAGTTATGTACATGTATGTGGATTACGAAAGAATGTAGTAATGAGAAGGTTAAAGGTTAACATGAATGGATAATAACCTACAATTTTCCTCGTATTGTCCTTATATTTTAATATAAAGTATATAAAATGTCTTGAGCGATAAGTTTGCAACTGTAATTATGATTAAGATTCCTTGTACATTTATATATACTTCGTTCTCTTCTCTACAAATTAATCTACTTCTTTGCCCGGATATTTTCCAACGTGTATATAATAAATACTGGAAAATATGCTGTGTAATATGCCTGTAGCTTTCCAGCTACTAACACATTTCTTTACTTTCTTCTTCCTAAATCACTCGTTATATATTCCCTCATTTCCTACCTTCCTTCACTCATTCCCTACAATGCCCTCAGTTTGCATCCCTTCAACTCATATTAACCCATATATATCTTTCCTCTCAGAGGCGACAGTAGGCGAGCAGTGCTCCCTGTCCATCCAGTGCCAGTCCACGCTGGGCGTGCACTCCGAGTGCGTGGACGGCGTGTGCGCCTGCGAGCCCAACTCGCACTTCGACAAGACGCGCTGCTACGAGACTGCACGTGAGTATAGAGTCTATCTCTACTAGAGTTACGGTTATAGTGAGGATGATATCATGATTAATAACTAACGGGACTTATCGCGTAAGTTTTTATATATAATAAAATTACCTTTATTAGCCCGACGTTTCGGCTACGTTGCAGTAGCCATGGCTGCAGTAGCATAAAAACTTACGCGATAAGTCGCGTTAGTTATTAATCATGAGTATAAATCGCGAATCTCTTGAAACTAGATTGGTATCAGCTGGTTTCATCTCAGATTTTAGTGGACTGGGTCTAAGGACGTGACCAAAGAAGTGCGAGAGATAGTTAAGGTTCAGTCCATTCTGAAAGGAACTGGAAGATGTGTTGTAAAAGGTGATTAACATAGTCATTAGGGCGATCCAAAATAGTGACTATGTAAATGCTTTACGTAGGAGTTGTATTCTTCAAAAGAAACCAGAGTTGAATTATCTCAAGGTAGTTGTTCTTTCCTACAATAACTTTAGAAAAAAAACTTAAGAAAATTATCAAAAAAGTCTCTACAGCGCAAGGACCCATCACATCATTGGCACCTTCAAAATTTTTGCGCCTGAGTTGTTCTTTATGGCAAAGAAAAAGATAAAAACACATGGTACCTGTTGGTGTGAATAGGGTGGAGACTCCAAAACATAGAACTCTGCTCTTATATCAGCTATCACAAGAAATAAACTTTGACATCTTTCTCCTTTGCAGTGGTGGGCGAGCGCTGTCTGGTGGACGAGAACTGCTACCTGGGCGACCGCAGCGTGCCCGAGTTCCAGGCCTACTGCGTCAGGGGCTACTGCACCTGCCAGCTCATGTACAGCCCCAGGGACAACGGCAAAAGGTACCTTACATAAACATCTAATCTACAAATGTAGTTACTATGAAGATCTTCGATAAGATGCAAACACGCGGTGCACCAGGAAAAGTGTATACCACGACGTATAATTGGTCATGATTTTGTCAACGTTCACAGTTATTAACTGTAACATGTATGTTGGATAACCTTAACATAGAACAGCTCTTTAAAGTTTAGAAAAGCTGTTCTGGTGTCTAGACCATACACGTATGTTCAGATACAGATATGTGACATTGCAATAGTGCTTAGTCTATAATACCACACTTTTCACCATTCACATCTAACCCAATCTGTAATTTAGCCTCAAGGTTCTATAACCCCATATTCTCTGATAAAGCAGTTACGTAAAGTTCCATCTTCCTTCAGATGCGTGCACGACGCCATCCTAGGCGAGGCGTGTGAGGACGAGCTGCAGTGCGCGGGTGCGGGCCTGGAGTGCGCTGGCTCCTGCCGCTGCCGCACCGGTTGGGTCGCCAACAACTTCAGCAAGTCCTGCGTCGAGTGTGAGTTAGATCACTGCTTAGAATTTACTGTACCGTACCTTTATATGGTGTATTTGTGAGTAGCTTAAATGTCCATAGTACAAGCTGCACCGAATTGTGTTGTATTACTTTCATTACATGAGGGAAAATATTGTTTAACAATATTATGTATTTTTAGTGCCATGTTTTTATACGAGTACAATCAACATGTCATCCCCCAGCAATACGTAGTAATAAGAAGGAAGAAACCTATCAGAGCGACCTCTAATGATCTTGACAAATATATCTTGCCTCATTTACATTTATTATCCATCTAATACCTGGTCTCCTATTCTTCACACTACGCACACCTATCTCAAAAAGAATATTTTCAGAAATTTTATACTGCCATGATGGTGTAGTAATGATTTAACATATGTTCCTTGTGCCCTTCTTTATTAAACTTTACCATAATTTCCCAGTTCTAACAACAGCCAAGATAGTAACAATTATATTGTTATGTTACAGCCGTAAAATCTCTAGGCAGTCCCTGTGACTTCGACGTCCAATGCGAGGCGCTGTCAGGATCCGCAGATTCACCAGCGCCAGGCGCCGCCTTATGTCTGGGCGGAGTATGTGCCTGCTCCTACAACGCCCACAAGGCAGGCAGCCCTGAGAAGTGCTGGCACCGACGCCTGCCTGGACAGGAGTGCAAGAGGGATGAGGTGAGAGTTATGGGGAGTACGGGTCGTGTGGTAGTTAGAAGATGAAAGGGAAACGTGTGATGGAGATTTTATTCCATGACAAACGTTTAAATATAGATTTGTGAGAATCTGGTCATTTAAAATAGGAAAGAAAGCCAGGATTAGATTGATGTATGAAATGTATAGTTGTGAAGGGAGACGACTTGTGTAATAAGTACTGACTTCACGATAATAAAAGATGAAATTTTTACAAGGTTAGAAACATAATATTATTTCTTATGTCGCATATTACGTTAATTATAAATAAGTCGTAAGTTATGCTTTACAAAATAGTATGTCGGAGTTAGCTGAGGATTGAAACCTTTAATGTATGAAAGAATAGCACAGATAGACTCAAGAACGCACCTACCGCTAAGAAACTCGTCTTAGAAGTTAAAGTAATTTAATCTTTAATGTTCCCAGGAATGTGTCTCGGAAGAAGGCGAACCCGGCTACTGTTTAGCCGGCCGATGCACCTGCAAGACTTGCGCCCCCGACTCCAGAGACTTCGGCGCCGCCAGCACCATGTCGCAGCCGCCCGTCCTCATCGCCGCCATCTTGTCCTTGGCAGCCATTTTGAGGTACCACTAAATGGCGACCCCGCTGTCACTGATCTTGAAGGTAGATACAAAATGCGTTGCAATTTCCCTGCACTTATTATGAATAGAACGAAAGATTATTCGTATTTTATTGTATGAATATTAAATGAGAAATGTGTGTTTTGTTTCCAAGTAAGAAATTCGTACTTAACTAACTGAACAGCATAACCTCAAAAGATGTACTTAAAAAGCCAGTATAACTTATTGTTACTTATATTAAGACCTCTCGTACAATAAAAAGTTAAGTATTTTTACTAATAATTGCATTATATCTATGGAAACTAATATCTTTCGTTAACTCGTTGTTATTGATGTCTTCTTCAAAGATCAGTGATTTAAGCAATATTGTTACCGATTTTCACGTACAAATAGACAATGTATCTTTTATATTAGAATACAACAATTTATAAATTGTGCTAACGTTATGAAATTCTGTGACTAACCACAATGATGATATTTTTGTGCAATATAATGAATATAAAAGTTATAAAACGTAATATTACCTAAGTGTAAAGTTTTATAAACAGATTGTTTGAATAAATTGGATATTTTAAGTGCCTTAAATGTGAACGTATACATAAGCACAATGATAGTAGATTAATTCGTTACTAGTTTTACATAGTTTAATGATTGTAAGTTGTAAATAGGTGTAATTTTGTTGTTATTTTATTGTTCAATAATTTATTAATTTAAATACTTTATGATTCACAATGTTATACTGTATGCAATCATAATAATCAAGAATTTTGATCACTTTTACATACTGTTATTCTCAGAAATTATACAAGAAAATATCGAAATCCGATTTATATTTGCAACTGGGTAGTGTGTATGCCAAAGATGTGATGTAAAGTAATAAAGAGTTAATATATATTATATTTATTCTATATTGTTTGTTTTCTTTCGGCGTCATTAGAAAATTTGGTGGCATATATGAATAGCAAATGAAAATCACAAAGATTTCTGAATGAAAAAGTGAGTTTTTGTTGGTTATTGATGTCAGTATTTATAAGCAGAAGAATAGGTATCTATCCTCTACATTGCATTCGCTGAATGTGGACACACTTGAAAGAGTATTATGTAAGAAAAAACCTTCTTTATTATAAAATCTTCTTTATTTCATATAGTACATAATAATATCTGCCTAATACTAGCTCAAATTATTTTTTCTGTCACATCTGCTACATGAATCGTTTACAAATCCGATACAGGGCTCAATGTGAATTATTACATCACTATCAAACAAGACTATTGCTCAAATACACATTAAAGGAATATAAATACAGAATAACCAAACACTTAAAATTCTGCAACAATATTGTATCCAAAAATTCGTCACTCATACCACGAATACCAACAGACTCTTCTCAGCTACCTAACTCCCTTCTCATCCGTCGCACTCAACTCCGTGCCCTTAGTGGAAGAGAAGTTGATGGAAGAAGGAAGAGCCCTCCTAATGGTGGGAGAGGCTGCGGCGTAGACCAGGGGGTCGAAGGCGCTGTTGGCATACCCCAGCCACGTGCACCAAAGCCATGCTGATTCTGACACGCATTCGCAGAGAGAATCTGGAAACAAGATAAGAGGATTAAACATAAAACATACGCTTCATTAAACAGATTGAATGCCCATCTCCGAAATTTCGAAGGCATGTTAGGTATGGGTCATTCGAAGCCCGCGTCTCACTAGATAGACAGCACTCAACGTGATAGGTAGTGAACCGTATCGCCGTATATAGGCACTGGCTATTACCTTTCCCGAGGTATAGGATATAACATTCATTGTTAGACTACTTAATTATGTTTTCATCGTCTCGTAGAAGGCTGTTAAGGAACTGGGAGTCAACTTAATCGATTGGGTATTATGTTGGTTAGCATCAGGCTGTCAATATTCTATATTAATAAGGAGTGGCCGTGGTTCTACAAACATAGAAAATTATTGAAGTTTGTAGGTATACTCGTATATCAATGATAAATTGAAGGGTAAAGTATATTATACATACATACATACGCTTCACGACTTGTGTATACACACTCCCTTTTTATTATGGCGGGGTAGTCAGAGGCTTGAATGCCCATCTCCGAAATTTCGAAGGCATGTTAGGTATGGGTCATTCGACGCCCGCGAATCAATAGATAGACAGCACTGAACGTGATAGGTAATGAACCGTATCGCCGTATATAGGCACTGGCTATTACCTTTCCCGAGGTATAGGATATAACATTCATTGTTAGACTACTTAATTATGTTTTCATCGTCTCGTAGAAGGCTGTTAAGGAACTGGGAGTCAACTTAATCGATTGGGTATTATTTAGGTTAGTATCTTGCTGTCAATATTCTATATTAATAAAGAGTGCCCGTGGTTATATAAACAAAGAAAATCATTTAAGTACGTAGGTATGATAAATTGAAGGGTAAAGTATATATTCAAACAAAAAGACACTTGATATCATCTTCATTAATTACAAAGTCTATGGAAGAATAACACGACTATTGTGTTGGAAATCAAACTTTTAAGATTTACCTATAGGCAGCATGACGAAGAACGGCGTCCAGCAGATAAGAAATAGTGACATGAGCATGATAATAGTCTGGGTGGCACGCCGCTGCCGAGGTATGCTGCCACCACTGCTGTAAAAGAAAACATCAACGCATCATTTTACAATTCATAGCATACTATATCACTAGCAATTTATAGCGACTTTGACCAGTTGAGTGATATGATAAGTTTTCTCACGATGTTATTCCTTAACAGAGACTACAATAAACATTGAAGATTATTGGTGGTTCAGGTAGAGCCAGAACTATGCTGCTGTTTTTTGGGGTTAAATATTTAGATAATACCTTTTCAAAAAGATGGGATATTGAGAAATATGTAGCTTGTAATTATTGTAAAATATTAATCATAAATTTATCCCATAGATGGTTTTACTTAGAGTACTTACGGCGACGTTGCTTTTAGCGGCGATGGAATCATGTGAGTTACTTCAAGCACCTTTAACCAAGCACGGGGTGAACGCCGACTAGAAATTACAAAATCATTATCAATTAAAGTGTAATGATAAAATCATATGTAGTAAAAACTATTTTCTCAGCACATGTAACTACTAAAAATTATCATGGTAGATTGGTGACTGGGTGTTAAATGGGACTTTGCTGATAAGTTTTTTAACTTGTCATAAGATATAAAAATGGTAGCTTAATATTAATCTGTTATATGGAATTCTTTATTTAGAATTATTTCATAAATTCAAATTAAGTTATATACAATAAAACAAGGAATTAAAACTAACAAAATATTTACAAATTTAAAACTAATTAAATATTTAAAATTAAAATAAATATTTAAAATTCTAGAGAATGTGAGTTGATTTCTACGTTAATACCTACTTACGTTATCTCGCTAGTCTTGGAGGGTACAAAAAGTAATGTTTCTCTTTTCGTAGGTGTACTCGTTGCGTTTTGAGTGCTGTTTGGTTCTGCAGGTTGCTCCTTCTGAATCAAAATAAAGAATGAATGTCAGTTCAGTGGGTATTCAATCTCAAAGTATTAATTTAATTCCTTTAGATTTTAGACTTCCTGCTTCCAGTAACTATTATATTTTTTACAAATAAATCATGCATATTTACTTGTATAGCGTAGGTAGATATCGGATTATTATTTTGCCTGATCCTTTAACAACATTGATGCAAATCTTGTAACGTTACTCCTAACGTTAGGTACCCTTTTTTGTGAGAGCTATTTATTTTACATTCCTTTGACTCAGTACGGTGAGTACAACCTGGGGCTGTCATATAGGATAATAACTAGCTGCCGTTCTTTTCCGAATCTTGTAAGACGCAACTACAGTTCAATGTAATTGTTTCCAGAATTGTCTAGTAACCGTCACCTATGTTCCAAATCAACATCACCACACAGTAATGTTGAAAGGTATCAAGGGGATTAATTATACAAAAAAAAGACAAACGAATTCACGACCATTAACCCTTGCGGGGTAGTCAGAGGTTCAGGTTTCCTTCTCCGCAATTGCGAAGGTAGTAATTCTATAGACACCTCGAACCTACGTGTTGACCAGATAGCCAGTACTCAATGTGACAGGTGGTCAGCCATGTCGCCATTTACAAGCACTAACTATTACCTGTTCGACGAACAGGTAGGTTTCGTCACGATGTGTTCCCTCACCGTATAATATTAACAATTGATCCGAAAACTCTAGAAGAGAAATTTTAATGTGTATGAGAGAAGACTCACATTAATCTTGGTAGAGCTCCTCCCGACGTGTTTCCTCAGCTGAGGGGTGGAGGAGAGGGCCTTCAGGATCCTGGTGTAGAGGAACATCATGCCTGATGCGGGGAGATAGAAGGAGAAGGTCACGCTGACGAACACGTAACTGGAAAATAATAGAAGAATAATAAGTGTCTAGAATATTGTGTTGAATGAGGCAACTAATAGGTGTAATTTGACTTTTTGCGACAATAAGAAGAGATAATATTTATTATTAAAAAATATCCTTGATTTGCTATTCTTGAATTGACGCTATAATTCATTTTTTCCATTTTAATTCCAAAAATTTCTGTGGAGCTTATATATTTTGAGGTTCTGGCAAACACTGATTTTAATGTTTCTAAATTGGTAACCTACTCCTCAGTAATTATTTAATTATTAAAAACTCAGTAATTATTAATAATCGGGTAAAAAGATGCATTTTTGGTCACAAATAACTTATCAACTTACTCCACGTTTTTTTTACACATTATGTAATCACTAAATTCTTACCCAACATTAGTATTGACAGTACAAGCCTTGACATCTTCTCCTGGATAATGAAACTTCTGCGATGGAATGATAGCAGTGGGAAAGGCCACCATCAGCGAAACTGGCCAGATGAGGATGGAGAATAACTTCGCCTTCTTCATTCTCTGGGCCCTGGCGAAGGGATACGTGATGCCTGACCACCTCTCCCATCCAAGAGTGCAGAGGGATAGGATGGATGCAGTGCAGCATAAGACGTCCAGGGTGCTCCATATAGCGCAGATTGCCCAATCTGTTTAATAATGACATTGTAATGGAATACTTTTTTATTTAGTGTAATGGTGGCTGAAAGCTTCATAAAATTTTCTAATATAAGTTCACTAATCACATGTGTAATTTAAAAAACGGTAAAAAGCGGTAGACAAAACTAGCGTGAAAGGTTCCGCATAATTTAAATCCTTGTACTTGGTAATATGTTAAAAAGAATTTATAGAAGATAAAAAAAAAAAATTACACTTTTCGTGAACGACTTGTGTGTTTGTAATATTTCTTCTCGTGTGTCTAGTTGTGAGATAAACTTTTTTATTTTTTCTGTCGGTGCTTTCTTCGTCCAGGGCTTTAGTCTGGCAATTCAGAGGGGGAACGGTATAGCCTCTGATTCTTCTTTTACATTATATAGAAGAATACGTAGGTTCGAGTACATATAGTAACGTAGGGGTCGGCCCAATAAGACATATGACAGTCAGATAGACGTCATATATAAAAAGGGTGACGCTAGAAGTACCTATAACCGCCGAGTGTGTAAAACGAGGTGTATGAGTGTCGATGAAGCAAAAATGCTCTGTCAGGATCGGGAGAGATGGGGTCCCGTAATCTCTGCCTAATTTTTAACAGGTATGTACGTGTTATATGTATGTACGTATTTCTAATAATGTACATATAACTCCTTACGTAATTGAAACACCATCAACTCCCTCGCAGCAGCTATGGGCAGCACCAACGCCCCCACCATCAGATCAGCTACCGCCAAACTGGCCAGCGGAAAGTGCGTGGGAAAACGCGGTGTCGCGCGGCGTAACGCGTATAAAACCGCCGCGTTTCCCGTCACGGTGATCACTGTGATGATGGCCATCGCCGCCAAGGAGGTCCACCATGATGTGGTGTGGGACGGGCCAGGCTGGAGTAGGGTTACTGGGAACATAAAAGTATTTTTAATACGTAATTAGAGTATTAGCTAGTCATAATTCCCTAAAGAGGGGATAAACACGGAAACATAATATTTCTTAGAAACATAAATTGAATCTCTTCATTTTAATCCCCTATGAGGTAAAGACAAAATCTTGAAAACATATCTCTTTGGTAACTTTTAAGGTCAGTTTCAGGGACATGATGGTAATTTAAACTTTGTTGTATGTAAAGTATCCCTTGCTAATGTAATAGTACCTATAATTAACTAGCTAGCTTCTCGACACATCGCAGGAGGCATCTGAGTTTAGGTACCAATTAAACCTATTGAGGGATGGAATAGACACTTATCGATGATATTTTATATCCACGACAGTTGAGCCAAGGAAATATAATAATAAGAACCCTAAGCCGTTTTATTCCCGAAAGGGATTAAATTATGCGATTAGATGTACAAGGTAGATCGGCTATGTCACAAGGGGTAACTGTAAGAAAACACTGAGAGTGGGTTAACATTTACCATACCATAGTTACGAAGTATTAAAAGAAGTAACGAGGTACAAGACAATAGTAAGAAATGGTTCAATATACTTGTGTGCTTGATGTATGTTGCTCGATTACTAAGCAAATTTTAAATCTCAGTTAATACCATATTACAATTTCATAATAGTAGTAAATAAACAATAACCATACTGTTTATTAGAAAGGTAACTTACCCATATAGTTAATTTATATATGAATTAATTGTTATTAAATTTAATTATTAAAATTTGTGTCCTCGAGATTTCATTAGCACGAACACTCACTGACCAATTATTGTTATTGATTAAAAGTTTAAAAAAAATGTATTGAAAATGATAATAGTTTTCAATGGGTATTTTATATCGGATCACATTTTAACTAAATAAGGATTATTTGTAAAATGAAGGTAGTTATTAAGCATTAGAAATAGAATGGAATGACTGACAATTAACTGTCAGTCTTGAATACATTACATAAAATATTAGTGTCATAATTTATACCATATTTTTTATGTACCTGCTGTAGTTCAAAGAGGTTTGTTTTCAGGCGTTACATAGCAGGTATATGTATGTATTGGTTTATGAAATCCGACCTTTCACGTTCATTATCCCTAACTGCCAGTGTTCTGTAGTGAGTTAAAACATTTTCGTTTGTTATGTTTGGTACTGTGTATTAAGTGAAAAGATAGTTTCCAGTGACCAAATATTAAAGAGTGAGATTACATACATACACACACATCACGCCTGATTCCCTGTAGAGGCCACCATCCTGACAGATCACTTTCGCTTCATTGACACTCATACATCTTCTCATACACACTCGGCGGTTATAGGTAGGCACTTACTCCTAACATCACCTTTTTAAAATATAGCGTCTATCAGACTGTCATATTTATTATAGAGAGAAACTACAGCCATCCAATTTCTATTTCAACTGTTATTAAGTCTATAGCCTAATGTTTGTTTATGACTGTTAACGAGTGCATGTATGTAACTTATTCTAGTAAGATATTAGGGTACCTAAACATAAAATAACACAACCATCTATTCATTAACTCTTTATTGTCAGTTATGGAAAATAGTTTCTCCTTAAACTTTAGATTCTTACAATGAAATGCATTTTAATCTTATAATTAGACTTAACTGTTTATTTACACACTTAATTAATAGTTTCATAAATTATAACGTACATAATTAGCACTTAGAAGGCACCAAAACGTATTTTTATCTGAAACTTGTGCCTCTAATGGACACAGCACTGTTCGGCGAAGAATTTATATACTGTAGCTATTTAAAATAGTGTATATGTATGATAATAATTAGTTATTTAACCGTAAAAGGTATCTCAGTAAAAAGTCGGCGGCTATGATTTTTCAAATAAATTTACGTTAAATGATTCTCTCTGATTTTGATTACGGTATGAAATTGTTATACAGTAAAAAATAGTTCGTTATTTTTTTTTAATAATGATAGGTGTGTACAAGTGAGATATAAGTAATTACCAATCTGTAGATAAGTAATCATATACTTTTTTTTTATTAAACCTTTCGAACAGTGTTATGATCCTGATAGACTGAAGCTTATTATTTAGATAATGTACTCAGAGCTTTACTTTATTAGATGAGGAATAATATCTTAATAAAATAAATATATGTAAGTACGTATAGTAAGAATTGATGTATTCTATTTCATGTAGCAACTATAAGTATTTATATTTGTATATTGTTCGTAAATACATTTTTAGTTCCATTTAATTAAATGACAAATGGTCATGTCTTTTAGGTAGTATAAACAGTTTATTATAAATGATTACCTAGATATTACTATTCCTCTTCTAATTAATAAATTGTATCCGAATACATTATATCTTACAAAAGTATTATGAGGAAGCACATGTTTCTTACAAAATAACTTTTAATATTAATACGTACAAAATTTAGTAAAACTGTGCGACTAAAACGAACTTGCGTAATATCCCTTTCAATTATAAAATGACACAATTTTAATAAAAAAACCTAATCCTACGAAGATCATTTCGTGATTCCGAGTACAATCATTGCTTAAATAAAAAAATGGAGATAATCAAACCTCAAACTTGTTTTAAACTGGACTTCAATCAATACTTTTCAATGAGTACACAGAAAAGTACTAGCTTTATTTGATAATCCATAATATAAAATGAAAAGCACGCAAGAATGTACTATAATATAGAAAACCGAAATAATTATATTATTTTAACAAAAATTATTTTAATAATTTTAAGTTTTATATTGTTGTTATTGTAGATATAATAAAATTTATTTTTATACTTTATGACGTCTGTTTGCATTACAATTTATTTCTTTTTTTTTTGATTTCTGTATAACAGTCCAATTTAAAACAATCTTGAAGGGAATAACAAAAAAGAAATTTTATTTACACAAAGCATAGCTTCTAACTTAACCACTATTTAAAATAAAAAAAACTAAACGTCAAATACTCTCAGTACATATTATATTACAATATATAAGACATTGATTTGTATTAATTTACAATATTTGAGCATTGATAGTGTGTGGTCCCTCCTACTTTTTGTTTTTTAACAAATTAAAGCGTACATGGAATGCCAAGTCTTAATTATCAACAAACAAAAACTATTCTCAAATGTGACACTAATTTTATCCTCATTCATTCATTTATTATGTAGAAACAAAAATAAATGTCTGGCATTATCAGAAAGCCTTTTTTAATAGGTCTTTTTTCGACGAAAATAAGTCTTACTTTTTTCTAGCTTTAAAAACTTTTTATCAACTTTTTTAGGCGCATTTTGACGTTAATATTATTTTGGAAGACGTCAAACGATGAGCAAAATCCCTTTATGTGACACTAGAATACAAATTACTCAATAAAAAAATCTAATTCGTCACCTCTCGCATTAAAATGAAAAAAGTAAATGGAATGATACTATGAAAGATATGTTTCTTAAACTTAATAATAATAGTCACAATCGATTATCGTGAACAATATCGATTCAATAATATCGCTTTAAAGTATGACGCAGGCATTTACCTAACACTTATTAACTTAGAACTAAATCAGTGTCATAGTTACAATGTAAATTAAACTTTGTTAAATATGTCTAACCATCACACTTTTTACAGTTTGTCTTAATCAATTGACACTATCAAGAATAACACGAAACCGCGTTTTCTGATTTACTTTTAGAGCTGTAAAATAAATATAGTCTCCAAGATTTATACTTTTAATTTACTGTATTAAAGTCTGTGTATATATCAGGCATTGCATGTCAATGAAAATAATACAATAAGGAGTCATGGCTTTCTAATTCAGTCTCATTTAAAATCTTGGTGTCTCACCTTGAGATTACTTATGACACTTCGCTATCCAACGATTTCTCTTACAGTTTGATTCCTATATCAAACCATTTCATAGTCTATTATAAAAAGAAACCAATAATAAATTTACAATCGACAAAGCGAACAACATGTAGTCTTTAACTTTACAATCCATCTAATAAAATAATCTAATAAACCAACGCGTTATTTCGCCGCGTATTCAAACATTTAAAGACGTCACACATTTCAGCCCTATAGACAAGACGTCGACTGTAACAACAATTGACGTCAACTAGACTAACTCAACTATTGTTCCGTTTTAGCTTTGTTTAGCCTTAGTGTTACGTTTGGGACGTTAAGCTCAGATGTAGATGGCCTCAGTAGCTCCTTTGTTGGTCTGCTGGATGTCGTTGGGCGAGAGGGCCGCCCGGTCGGACCAATCGGAGTGGGGGGACTGCGTGAGCGGCGTCTGGGGGCTGGGCGTCGACCAGTGGTCCGGCGACTCGGGAGAGGGCGTCGGAAACGTATCCCCTATGCCCCAGCTGCCGTACAAACCTGCAAAGGATTAATGGTGTATTTAGTACGACGCCATTTTGAACAGTAAAATAAAACTGGAAGTTATCTGTATATTTAGAATTGTTAATGGAGTGGAGTAATTATCATTTACAACTGTCTATTTTAAGTATATTTATAGTAAGACGTTATAAACATCAAAAAGAACTAAATTTTTGCAATGTAACATGATTGACATTAGTATGTCTAAAGCTAGTGCGTTTTATGACTATTTGTTGTTGCTCATTAAGGTATGTGTGAAGTGATTAACGTAACTCGGTGCTTTTTAAGTCTCTGGGGCTCACTCTCATGCTTCATAATACCATATTAGTAAAAATATAAGTACTTCATGTGTTTAACTAAATAAAAAACTTGTTCTACACTGTGTCCTTTAACCTAACCTATAAAATATCATTTCGTTTCACTTACCAGACATCAAATTGGTGATGGCTGGGTGCTGGGCTCCCTGCACTTGGTTGAGGGCAGCTGCGTGCGTCATCACGGCCTGCAGCTGAGCATTGTGAGTGTTGTTGGCACCTGAAAGGAAAGGTACATTAAAAACAAGGTCCTGTGTATATTCAATCAATCAATCAATCAATCAATCAATCAGCCTATGTCAGTCCACTGCTGGTCGTAGACCTCCCCAAGGTTACGCCACAAAACACGATTACTCGTGGCCCTCAGCCCACCACTACCAGCGACATTTTTCAGGTCATATACACTACACTACGTTTAACAAGACGCGGTCGCCATTCGAGAACCATTTTGCTCCAATTGTATATATTACTTGCAAGGAATGTAGGTAAATAAACGGTTATGTTAATGTTAACAAAATTGCAATTTCTAAAATAGCAATTTCTGGCGGAAAAATACCATTTTACCAATACATGGACGAACTATTTTTTTTCCATAAATATAAAAATAAGAACAAAATTAAGTATCTATACCTAAATTATCTTTAGCATAAAGATACCCCAGCTCATGTCCGCATCCATATAAAAGGTTAATCGGTATATGAATCCCCATATGTCCTGTACCGGAAAAAACACTTTTTCTTCAAATTCAGTGGTTAACGGCACTTCAACCCTTACCCTTTCTCATTATGTCATCTATCTGACTCTCATACATTAATAGGCCGACCCTAACGTAACCGCCCTTCCATCTCACCCACATAAATACTTTTTTCGTTTTATTTACTTCTATACCATACTACAAAGACTTCAATCCCTGATACTCACTGAGGTGCGCCAGAGCCGAGTAGGCCGCAGCGTCCAGCTGATGCTGGTGCGAGTGCCGCAACGCCGCCATGTGCGCAGGGGAGGTGGGCAGAGATGGTCGCGACTTGCCGGGTGACGGGGAACCTGTGAATGAAGAGAGGGGTTAAGATATGTACACATAATGAGGTCATTTTTGAGATGTAGCATAGAATTTAGTTAATGTAAATGTATTTATGTGCTCAAATAGAATTTGACATAACTATCTAACATTGATTCTGTTTTCCGGTGTTCAAGTCAAGTCCATTATCGACTCTGAGATTCCGGGTAAGAATATCAACGAAACGAGTATTAATTCACTATGACTATTCTCAATGACTCTTCTTTCCCATTTTCCCATAAACCAGTGAGGTACAATCTGTTAACCTTTTCAATTCACCAAAAATCAACCTCCATATTTGGCGATAAACTTGAAACTGTTTCCACTTCCCTTCTACACTACTATCTCCCTTCCCATTCTTCTATTGGCAGTGGTAGTGGTACTAATGGTAGTGGTACTCACCGATGTAGGCGTGTGGCGAGGTGGTGTGGTTGCTGTGGGTGGGCGAGTGGTTGGAGTAGGGGGGCGAGAGCGTGGCGTTGAGCGCACCGCCGCCGTACGACGCCTGCTGCAGCGCCTGCCCCGTCTGCAACACGCAAAACACGTGGTTTAAGGAAGATATACAATAAACTACACTGGTATTCTAGTTACGTATGAAACAATTTAACCATTTTTTTTTTACTGAAATGGGCTCACTCTAGACCCTGTTTGCAACTCGAAGGAGGCGACAGACAGAGTCTAAGATGTAGCGAGCTTGCCCAGAAAATGCCTATGCACCCTAGTTTTGAACAACTGTGAATTAAATACCTCCGGGAATACAGAGGCAGGCAGGGAATTCCATTCCATTACATTATAATACATTACGAGTACTTTAGACTACCGTATGGTGAACTTATACAAGAACTACAATAGCAATATTTAACTCATAGAAATACTTTACTTTATAATTCGATTTTAAAGTAATATCAGACTTGAGTGAACTATCGTATTTAAAGACATTTAAAAACTGAAGCTACTGGTTAATAGATAATCATGTTTGATCAAATATACTGAGGAATATGTAGATTTGTTCACAATGCTGGCCGTATGTAATATTGCGAAGTAGGAGAAGGAGTTATTTAATACCAAAAACATATATTTTATGTAAGAACCGACTACCATCTATCGATCAATATCGATGGACTATTAACCACCATACTTTTCACCATATCAATGTCATCATGACCTCATCTTTCCCTGTTAAGTACAGCCCCTTTTATGTCATTGAGAGCTTTCCTTAAGGTCGTGTATGTGTACCTTAACGCAGTCCTCGTAGCTGGGCGGCTGCTTGTGCGGCATCAGGTGCTCCATGGAGGCGAACTGCGCCATGGCGTTGGAGTACAGCGAGCTCGCCTCGTACGGCGACGGCAGGTCCTACGTACGGGACAATTAGTTGATAATACGGCGATAGGCAACACAATAGGCATAGGTCTAATGGAGATAGATAACACAGGTCAAAGTCATAAGGTCTCGAAGGGACAAATCTAAAGAATGTTTGCAATTAACAACACAGATTAAACAGATGACACTTCATTGTAGGATTTTTCGTCAAAACTTGACTGATTTACGTAGGGCCGGTGTATTAAGTTTGTCAATCATTATATACATTAAATGTCGAAAGCTTTTTTGATCATAAATCATTCTAATAACTCAATAAAGTCACAACTAACTTTTATACTAAAGTTACTCATACCCATATACCGAATGTTCAATAAAGCTTCATATGTTACCTAACTCAACTAAAGCGTACCTGTAAATTTTGAAGCGGCGACTCCACGGGGCTGAGGCTGGAGGCCAGGCTCTCCACGCTCTGCGGCACCTCCTGGGGCACCTTCTTGCTCTTCTTCACGCTGGGCTTCCTGCTGGCACGCGCAGGACGCACGTTATAGTACATACTCATTAGGGGTAAAGGTTGGGCAAAATGAGGGTAGGCAAAAATATTGGCAATTTAATCGATAACTTCTATTTATTGAGAGTGCAAGAATTTCTGGATGTATTCTCTAATGTGGATAGCATTTTAGAATAATGAATTGTTGATCGGGCATCGAATAATAATCAACGAAAGAAAAGAAACAACCCTGCAACCCATACAACATTTTTACCAACTCGTTACCATGGCAACTTATAAACAACTACTTGACACATTTAATTCCAAATAGATAGGCAAACTGTATCGATCTCCGCCTTGACAATCCTGACAAATCTCTCTTGCTTCACCACCCATTAACCTTCATACATTCTCTTCTGTTCTACATAGTTCATGAACTCCTATGATCTTCTATTCATTAGTTAATGAGCACTTACCGTCGTATCTGCGCCATGTTGTTGTTGTCGTAGGGCGAAGGGTCTTGGGGGCTGTCGTCCATCTTGCCCCGGGGCTTCTTCGGCTTGGCCTTGCTCTGGCTGCCACTGATCACCGTGGGCTGGCTAATCAGCTGCGGATGGGGGTTCGGTGACGCTGGTGAAGAAATTGGATGATTAGTTACAGATCGATGTAAAGGTTAAGTTACCTGAATGGCAAAGAGGGACTTCACTAGAGGATAAATACGCTTATTCAAATTTCGAATGAAAAAGAAATGAAATGGTCGCTGTGTTATGTTGAGTATCCGTTGGCAATCAAATGCAACTTGTGGCAGTCTATTATTTTGTTACTCAACGTCGTACAAACATGCAACATTGATTAGTTCTTACATACTTAAAATAGTCCATTAAGTAAAAGAAGATTCTGTATTTATTATATACATGACACAAACTGTAGAATATCAATGTAAGAGACAACCAGTGTCAGGCAAATGTTTTGACTTTCAATGAATGTAACTGTACATGTACTTATGTTGAATAAAAATATTAGACTTTTTTTTAAACAAGAAAACAGAAGCACTTACTCATCAAATGATGGTGCGTTTGTGGTGGTGGTCTTGGACAATGCTCGTCCAGTAGCCTCACGATGTCATCATGCATCCGCTCCTGGGCGACATCCCTGGGAAGACGGTCCATGTGGTCCGTGATCTCCCGGTTGGCCATGGCGTCCAACAGAGCCCGACAAGCCCCGTAGGAGCCTTCTCTGGCACCCAGGAAGAGGGGGGTTTCGTCCTGAAAGGGAAATGTAGAATTAGGAATCTGGTGGACTTTTATTGTAAGTTAGGATTGAACAACTACAGATGTTTATGATGTTGCAAATAATAAAAAAAGTATTATAAATATCTTGGATTGCGATAGACATTAGTAACACAGTTTTTATATACTAGAATAAACCTAGATCCTTAAATAGACGTGTTTACAGTATTTTTATATTATATAGTATAATTTTATAAGCGTGAGCTCAATTCAACTAATATTTGGATACTAATAAAAATTACGAACTGGACTGTCTTTCATCTGAACCTAAACCATATATAAAGAAATTATTTATCCATCAATTCTTACCTTATCATCTTGAGCGTCTCTATTAGCACCATGCATCAAAAGGACGTTGACAGCATCCACGTTATTGACAGCCGCTGCCCAGTGGAGCGCCGTCTTGCCACTGTTGTCGGCCGCGTTGATGTCTGCGTCGGCGTTGATCAGATCTTCCACCATACCTGAGAATGTGTTCAAATTGTTAGACTATTGTGCAGAGACTGATGCAACTAGACTACGTTATTTATAAAGTTTTAACCATCGGCTTAATTTCTAAGCTAGATAATATGCTTAAGGGACTTCGGAAGTTGTGATCTTTAAATTTAAGCCTTGGTTGCTTACCTTTTAATGTGTGTGTGTTAATCAATAACATTAGAAATTTACATGTTAAATAACAAAATATTAGTTAAACCTACCTTCGATAGCCAATCTCGCAGCCAAAATGAGCGGCGTGGTACCATCATGCATTCTCGCGTTCAGGTTAGTCGCCCTATTACGCAGGAGGATTTGGAACACGCCCATGGCGTCAGCGGCCACGGCGGCGTGTAGCGGAGTCCTGCCTGTGTTGTCCTGGGAGTTGGCGTCAGCGCCGGCGTCTAGTAAGCGCTTGGCGGCGTCAGCTCTTGCGTATCTGTTGAATGTAAATCATAGTGCATATAGAGTGATTTCTTTACCTTTTTTAATTGTGTACCTCGTATCTTTTTAATGAACCCTAAACTTTATTTATCAAACATATAGATAGATAAATGCACTAGGTGTTTGAAGAGAACAAATTATATCTACGAAAATACGGTACTTAAACTTACCTAGCAGCTAGATGCAGACTAGTCTCTCCAGTTTTGTCCATAGCAGCGTTGAGTTGTGCACCCTGTGCCACCAGTTCAGAGATGATGTGTGCGGTCTGTTCATCCTCAGCGTCAGAGCCAGTGTCCAAGCCTCCGCCTCTGACCGCAGCCACCATGAGCGGGGTCATGCCAAGGGGACCTCTCGCGTCTACGTCCATGTGGCCATCGTGCTGTAATACATATATGTTTGTGTAAGGAATCGCTAATAAATAATGATGTAAAATGTTGTTGTTCATTTAAAAGCAATATGTTAGTATAGAAGTAAGACAAGAAGGGAGTAAAACTTGGTACTTAGTTGTATTAGTTACAATTAATGATTCTTTGAAATATTTAGAGTTACTTTTAAGCTAACAAAATCAAAATACTTACAATAGCTGGAGGCGTCATCATGCTAGGTGGCACTCGGATATCCGCAGCATCAAGGTGTTGTTGAGTCCACACCCTTGAATCATGGCCAGCTTCTTCGTAATCCGTGATAGCAGTGTGGTCAGACGCGTAACCTCCTGGTACTCCGTTCGCTTCTCCTGGACCTCTAGGCCTCTTCGCCCTTGGAGGAGCCGTGCCATCTTCGTCATCATCAGACCAATGGGGAGGACCCATGTGGCCACCGTTGATGTCAACGTCAATGCAACCCATGGAGCCTTTGTTCAAGTTCCGCATTTCTTGTCCGTCGGGACCACGTCTTCTAGATCGACGACGCGTCGAGGTGTTGGTGCGAATGAACCCTTCAGGGAACCATGTCACTCCAGCAGCTCGCTTCCTCTGAGCAGTCACTAAGACTCCAACGAAGAGGCCAGCTAGCAAAACTAATATGACCCCGATGAACACGTATTTGGAATTAGCAGGAGTATCTGCATCTTCTGGTGTGGTGACCCCTTTGACTTGGAATATAGGGAAGTCAGGTGACAAGGAGTGTTTAGAAGCGGTGGCAGCTAAAAAGTCAGCTGCGTCTCTCGCGGAGAAGAAGCATTCAGAGTTGGTCATCGCCGTGCATTTCCTGTTGTCTATTTCTAAATAAACTTGGACGCCTGATTGCCTCCTCTCGGTGAATACTATATGATGTTTCTTGCCAAACTCTGTGTCTTGTAGACCAATGTCTGTCGATCCTTTCCATGGGTAAACCATGTCGTTACCCAGATGATCTTTCTTGATGAAAATTGTGGTCCTCAATTGATGGCCTAGATCTCGAAGGAACGCTACTGAATTTTCTTTGAAAGTCCTCACATCCATTAACAAAATGACCGACATAACACCCTCAGCTATGTCTGGTGGTTCCTTTTCGCAGTCCAAGCCATCCCAGTTGCATTCAGCGTTGTTACACCCGTAGTCACAGTAACCGTTGGCGTAGTGCTTCTGACAATAGGCGTCATAAATTGAGTTGCATTTTTGCAGAACTTTCTCACAGTCTCTTCCGTCGAATAGACAAGCTTGGGTGTTGCACACTTCGTTACATTCGCCGTTCATGAATAGTTCCCAGCAGTTGACGGGGGCGGTGCAGTTAGCCCAAGGGTTAATTCCCAACGAGCAGTCGTTTCCATCAAATTCACAAGCGTACGTGTTACATTCTTCGTCGCAATGGTGATTTCCTTGCTTCTCCTTACAACCAAGCTTGACGCATTGCTCTCGTTGGAAAGCGAGGTCTAGTTCTTGGAAACTCAGATTTGGTGTCTTTCCATAAATTTCCGATATCGGACTTCCATAACCACCTCTTGCTCTGGGGTCATGGATTTCACAGTTTTTGCCCATCCATTGTCGAGGGCAATAGCATAAATAGTCACCGGGTTTATCAATACACTTCGCCTCGGGATGTTTGCAAGGGCTGCTGATACATTCGTTCAGAGAATCTATTTCACAGTTGATGCCCGACAACCCTGACATGCAGTCGCAAACGTAGCCACCGACCTCTGATGTTCTACAGTATCCACCGTTTTGACAAGGGTTAGAATCACATGCGTAGCCAGAAAACTCGCAGTTTTTGCCGTAGAATCCGTCGCTGCACATGCATTCGTGACCACCTGATATCGCTGCACAAATTCCTCCATTCTGACAAGGCTCGTTGGCGCAGAAATTCACTTTAGCATTACAATGTCTACCCATGTATCCCGGCTTACAGTTGCAGTGGTAATCGTTGATCAGCTGAACGCAATCTTGGGTTCCGAAGCTTGAGCAGGGGTTGGAGAGGCATTCATTAATATCACCCTCACATCGGGGTCCAACAAAACCAGGATGGCATTTACATTCGAAACCTCCAACCTTGTCAATGCACGTGCCATTGTTGTGACAGGCATCCGAAGTGCAATCGTTCACGTTGATCTCGCATATCTTCCCCAGTGTACCAAAGGGGCAAGAGCACGAGAAACTATCGATCAGATCGTGGCAAGTACCTCCGTTTTGGCAAGGATTGGGTCGGCAGTCGTTGACGTTCAATTCGCAGTTCTGTCCCTGGAACCCTTTTGCGCAATGACACTGGTACGTTCCAACTAAGTCTTTGCATACAGCACCGTTTTGACAAGGGGCCGATTCGCACTCGTTGATCTCCTTCTGACAGTAAGAGCCTGTGTATCCGTCAAGACAGTGGCAGCGGTGCGAGTTGCCTATGTCCTCACATGTTCCGTTATTGCAGAGTTGTTTTAAGTGTACACCTGAAAGAAGCGTGTATACAATTAAACCAGTTCTTGTCATCAATCTGCACTTATTGCAAATGTAATTCATTTGAGACTCAGCATGAACTTCGATTATATCAAATTAAGCAAGTTATGATTATTAAGCAATAAAATCTAAATTAATGATACCTTAAATGAATTTAGATGACGTCTTGTAAATATATGATTTAAATACTGATTATTAACAGTGTTGTTTTTTAACTTGAACGATTTTGAATACTTCTATGATTGTTACCTTTTCTGAAGGCCGCATCCTTGCAGGAGACCATCTCGACGTCGCACAGTTTGCCAGACCAGCCAGGCGCACACGTGCACGTGTAGTGGGGCCCCTTTTGGGAGCAGGTCGCGCCGTTCTCGCATGGGTTGTTTTCACACCTGATAATTGAATATAACTTTTGTAGTTAAATTTATTAAGAAGTTGGAACAATTAATTTTTTTTTGTGTACAATAATATTTTCTCCAAAATTAATGACGATATGTATCAAGTCATATAGAACTGTGCTCGTAAAAATGATCTGATGTTCGAAAAGTCTTAAGATAAAACTCATGACGTCCATAATCCGTTAATATTATATCAACTGAGAAAACTTCAATCAGATTGACAGCAATAAAAGTACTAGTACTCTTTTACTAATAATAATAATACATAAAAGAGTCCTGAGCTAGTCAGGGTCGTAAAAAGAATGTTAACTAGCTGCCTTTCTTCCCGACATGGAAGCAACCAAGGGACTTTGGATAAATAGAATCTATTGTGCGATGGTCTAGTAACGTGTCACCAAAGTTCCATTATGACATAGTAACCCCAATATTCATGGTAAAAGTGACGTAGGAGATATTGTGCCTCCGAGGTTCTGTCCACTGAATGTATTTGTATAATACACAGATATCTTAATACAATCAGACTTACCAGTCCACGAAGGAGTCGCAGTGCTTGCCCGTGTACCCGTGGGGGCAGTGGCAGGAGTAGTGCGTCACGTGGTCGTGGCAGGTGGCGCCGTTGTCGCAGGGAGAGCTGTCGCACATGTTGATGCGGAACTGGCAGTTGGAGCCCGTGTACCTGGTGGAAGGAGGGGGGGTTAGGGTTTTGGTATGGAAGTGGTTTTCTTACTATATACCAGTCATAAGTGTATATTACAAGAAAATAATAGAAGAGAGCCGAAAATATAGAAGTTACAAATTTTTGAGGTTAAGTCATGAATGCAGTGAGAGGGTATTTAGTAATTTTAAGTCGTCTTTTTACTGATGAGCACACAATCTGAGAATAAGTGAGCTATTTGAATAAGGATACTTCTTCTTTATTCAAATAGTAACACCGAAACGATTCTTTTCAGACTATTAAGCACATTTTTGACACATATTTATCAACAAATCTACTGTAATAAATAGACTAAACCACTTTTTGGACAACCTAAACTAACAAACACAAACTTATCGACCAATTGAAAATCCTGCAAATCAGAAACAGATTAATAACACGATACATACCCAAGAGGGCAGGAGCAGTTGTAGGAGTTGATGCCGTCGACGCAGAGGCCTCCGTTCATGCAGCTGGAGTCGGTGCAGTCCTGGTCGTTGGTCTGGCAGTTGGTGCCTGAGAAGCCCAGCGGACACGTGCACGTGTATGATGCCACGTACTGGAATAGAACACGTTTATTAATATTGTAGATTTAGTTAAAGATGTAGTATAGGGGAATAAAGTAGACATAGGTAGGTAGATATGTAGTAAATAGGAATAAAGTGCGGTACATGAAACTACGGTAAAAGTGTTTTTTTTTCCATATTGTAGACATTAAACTAATTGCTAATGCTGACAGCGCCACCAAAAAGGGAGTCACGGCCGTCACGTGTCATGCAACTCACATGCGAAAAAAATTCAGACAATGTAATAAAAGTTTAATTTTAGAAAAAAACAGTTATTGCATTCTACATGTTGCAAAAGTGTCATATTACACATCATTATATATTTTATTTTCTGACCAATATCCGAAATTCACCATATGAAAAACGTTAACTTTCCTTCTACTTTAATGATCACTTGTTAGGAAACGTTACTAGGTAATAAGAAAGCAATATTTGAACACGGCAATGAAATTTTCAAAACGATTCGAGTAGCTAATATTTACCTGGTTGCAAGTAGCTCCATTCAAACAGGGCCTAGATTGACACTCATCAATATCAATCTCGCAATGCTTCCCAGTGAATCCACTCGGACACATGCAGTTGTAGTCGCCGATGCTGTCCAAGCATGTGGCGCCATTCTGGCAGGGGACTGGAAAGTGGAAATCAAGTGTTAGATGCAGTAGAAGAACAACAAAGCTATAAATGCTAAAGTAGATTGTTTGTATCTTTGTGTGATGATTGATAGGTAAGCAAAATTTTCCATAATTACAGTAGATAAGAAGTTTAATTTATTAACACCATCAACACAAGCTACAAAAACTTGTAAAATAAGTGAGACTCAATTCGGTTATTGTGAAACTAATTTAAATATACAAGTATATTATCCTGTATCTTTTAGATTACTCTAGCCACTTAAAGCATTAAATTATTCATTACAAAACCTAATCCAAACCATATTCAACCAACAAACTCAACACTTACAGCTGGCACAATCATCCGTATTAATGGCGCAGTCCTTTCCTTCATAACCTTTGGCACAGAGGCAGTCATAAGACCCATCTCTGTTCACGCAGGTGGCAGAGTTGTAGCAGGGGGCGGTGATGGTACACTCATCCACGTCCCTGTCACAAAGTGCTCCAGCCCACCCTAAGGGACATTGGCACGTGAACTCTGCGTAGGACGCCTCGGCTATGCACTTTCCACCGTGGAGACATCTGTGGAAGATGGAGGGGTTTTAAAGGGGTTTTTTGGTAGTTGGAAGAAGAATGTGAGATAAACGTTAGTAAATCCAGACATAAAAAAAAGAATTATTTTTCATCTTAGTCAAAACACTCCTAACAGAGAGGTCACTCATTAGAAACAAAAAGATATAACATTAACTTCAGCAGCAGTAAAAAAATTAAAAGAATCATCTGACTTCTGGGGTGTAAGTATAAATTCGTATGCCACTTTTTCTATTTTTTCAGAGACATAATCTGAACGTCTCAGTCACTCATTCTGAAGGAGTTTTAATATAACTATACTCACTGGTTCGGCGTACAAGGGTCCAAAGTATCCTCACAGTTCCTCCCGGAGTGCGGAGGGGCGCAGACGCATCTGTAGCCATTGACCAGGTCGATACAGGAGCCTCCGTACAAGCAAGGACTACCGGCGCAGTCGTCGATGTTGGTTTCACAGTTCACACCTGGGAAAAAAAGGTATAAGTGTGAGATAAAAGTTGTTACCTACAATAAAAATGGAGTACTTAATAAGGTCTACAATCAAAGTGTCTGGAGGTAGGACTAAAGCATTGATACTTTCAGAGTTATTTATTCTGAAGTGTTAGAGATTTAAACAAAATGAGTGATATGACCATTAGTAACTTAGATTCAACAACTTAATTCTTGAATGTTATAAAAGTTACAACATCATTATAGGAAATTCTTCAATCAATTGAACGAAATTTTCAGGTATCCTAATCAAAAAATTTTCGGTATTAAACTGCTTGGGGATCAATCTTTAAGAATCATGCAAAACTCACCAGTGAATCCAACAACGCAATCGCACTTGTACGCGTTGAGTCTGTCATGGCAGGTGCCTCCATGCTGACACGGATTGGAGCTGCATTCGTCGATGTCTCGCTCACATCTTTGACCTGAATACACGTAGAAGAAAATTAGAATCATTAGTTACAACTTTTGTGATAGACTTTGGTGTCGTCATTTTCAGGATATGTACTACTTCACCCGTATATCCAATGTTAGAACAGATATCTGCTGAAGCATAATTTTTAGAAAACCATTGTGCTATTTTGAATGATATAGGTATGGTCGTGAGAGAAACTAAGAGATTTAATAGAGATAAAAAAAATAGAGATAAGAGAAGCTTATACGAGTAAATGGAATACTCCTGAAATTGCCCAAGTGTCCCAATGACTTGTAAACTTTGAAGAAAATCTATCAATTCATTAATAAATTGTATACTTTGAGTAAATTGATTAAATGAATAATTACCTCCGAATCCTGGAAGACAGTGGCAGATGAATTGGTTGACGCCATCCTCACAGGAGCCTCCGTTGATGCAGGGGTTGGAGGCGCATTCGTCCACGTCCGATAAACATCTAGAACAAAATAATGGTTAGATACATTCACAAGATCGGTTATCAGATAAGTAGAAAATTTTAATAAGAGTAAAACACAGGATACTTCAAAATGTTATAAAGATAGTTTAGGTTCTAAATAATAAAGATACCTATGATATATAAAGCAACGTTGCTATTTACATAATCATATCATTTAATATATCATCTACCTAATTCATTACCAAAAACCATTCACAAGGAATAAAAGCAACGATATACATACGTCATCATAAGAACCTGTATCCCTTACAAAAAGACTATAGACCACACAAACACGTACCTAGCATCATAGTACCCTCTGGGACACTCGCAGCGGAATCCGTTGATGCTATCAATGCATTTGCCCCCGTTGGCGCATGGGCTGGACAGGCACTCGTTGATGTTGGTCTCGCAGTGCTGCCCCGTGAAGCCTGGCTTGCATTCGCAGCTGTATCTGTGGATGGTAAAGAAGATGATGAAGTAATTGGTAAATACGGAAGAGCTGGTACCGTAGCATAATCTTCTATCGTTTCCCATGATCATACAGTATTAGTTCACAGTTTACTATCACATAAGTGGATCGTTAATGGTATATCATATTATATCGAAAGTTTTTAACACGCGAATAAACTTGCCATGATTACAAAGACCCTCTAGTTGTAACAATTTATTTGTTATTCTATAATTATGAAATTGGAGTGGATTCTAATAAAGATTTATTATTATTATTAGTTGAACCAAATAAGAAATGGATGCTCTTTCTTGGCCCATAGAGTAGAAATAAACAAATAAAAATTGGACTTGGTCACGACAACATACTTCAACAATAGATATTCAATTAAAGTAGCAGTGTACCTGTTGATGTCGTCGACGCAGGTGGCGTCGTTCATGCAGGGGTTGGAGTAGCACTCGTTCACGTTGATCTCGCAGTTCCTGCCCGAGGTGCCGGGCTTGCAGCGGCACTGGTAGCCGTCGATCAGGTCTTCGCAGTGGCCTATAGACAAGGATTGGGTTAGTACAAATGTAATTTGTAAAAGTACAATAGAAATAAATTTGCTAAGTTTGTAGGGTCGTACAATAAATTTATCAGTTGTAGAAATATTCTGTTCAAACTATGACTGACCATGAATTGCATTTTGCTGTAAGTATTGGACATTTAGATCGCATATATATGTATATTAACTCAATTTCCTAAATTATTAATAACTTGGATTATATTGTATCATATCGAAATTTGAGTAATTATTCCGCTACCAACCTAACTAATCTTAATAGAGAAGACATAAAAAAATCAAAGGGAAAGTTGTTTAATTCACGGGAAGTGTTTGATCAATTTTATCACAAACAACTAACAATATGTCAACAAAACCGCCTTTACATTTTGGATTTATTCCAAACATCTTTGATCATTTTAAGGAAACTGTTGGTCACGATTATGACATAGTTGACCTTAGAGCCACTCTTACCTCCGAACTGACAAGGGTTGGACTCGCATTCGTTGATCTGCGTCTGGCAGTACATGCCCGTGTACCCGGGATGGCAGTTGCAGAGGAAGCTGTTGTCCCCGTCGATGCAGTCGCCGCGGTGGCAGGGCGCCGACACGCAGTCGTTGATGTTCGTCTCACAGGACATGCCTGGGGAAAGAAGAAGTTTATACATCATACAAGATTAACTAAATTGCAAGTAAAAATAGATGAATTGCACTTTTAGGATGTTAGAGCTATGTTGAGGAAGAACAAAGTCAATCAATCAGTTTTGGTTATAAATTTCGTTCGTTCATTGGAGGGACACCTTTATATTGTAGGTACACAGCAGGTAAAACATGCAATCAATGATAGATGGTGCCTTATTTAACTAGATTTTAAATTCTTTGCAAATATTTTTCATCTTAGATTACCAAAACGATGAGTACCGGTATAGTTACAATTTCTATCGTTGCATCAAACTTTTGTACCATCAACATAATTAGCTTATACGAGTAATTACTGACATAGTAATATAGTTTTGTTACGCAGTTATGACGCTCATTCTTACCAGTGTATCCAGGTGGGCATTCGCAGGTGTACCCGGCGATGGAGTCGTGGCACATGCCGCCGTTCTTGCAGGGGCTGGAGGCGCAGTCGTCGATGTTCACCTGGCAACGGGCTCCAGTGAACCTGGAAGGGTTATTAAGAATGTTATAGAAAAAGTTTATTTATTGAAACTTTACTTGTTAGTCTGGGTGTTGGATAACATGTAACCGTCTAGTAAAAAATGTACATTCCATGTTCCATCAAAATTGTGATCAAAAAGATTCTGTACTAAGTTATATTAATTTTGACTATGGACATTGTATGTATTGCAATACACACATGTATTTATGGGAAAAATTGGTATTAAGCTAAATTTACTGAGTCAGTTCACACTTTTGTCACTATGCTTAGTCGTCTGTAATTTGTTAAAACCCTTGTTCGAAGGCATGATTTTGTACCCATGTGATACCAAGCCTTAATCGTGTGCCCACGAGGAGTACCTACCCAATGGCACAGGTGCACTTGAAGGCGTTGATGAGGTCGTGGCAGGTGCCGTGGTTGAGGCAGGGGCTGTTGGCGCACTCGTCGATCTCCACCTCACATTGGGTGCCCGTGAAACCTGGAAAAGGAAGAGGTATTAGGTACTGCAAGGTAAAGAGTTGATTTCGTTATAAATAAGTATTAAGGTCTAAAGTAATCTTCTGTTACTAGGAAAAAGGACAAAACATAAATTTTGGCTAAAATATGTTTTATAAACTTAGAATCTGCAAAAACAGTTTTGCGAATTCATGTTACATTCTTGTTCATTAATTGTACTTGTGATAATCTAGATTACTATAAAATACCTATATGGGTGAAAATAACATTGAAATTCGTTCACAAAATATTTTTTTGTGTATGTAATTTATATTATTATTTGTGTAGCAATAAGTGTAGTCGGTTCAATAAGACCTTAGGTGACCTTCGATTCAACTTGATGACCATGTAGAGATTATTGTTAACAATTTTCGCTCTCGTGCAAACGATACAATTTATAATAACAGTAGATTTCATACTGAACAACAAAGTTCCATCACATCAGTTCATTCCAGAAAACCAACAAAGACAAATAAAGAAACCAACATTCCTTCGCAACACACGTACAATTAAGACAAAGGCACAATCATGTTGGTACTTGTCAAGTTAATCCACCGCACAGGGGACATCCAGTTTCAATGAGAACGCATCTCATTAAAACGAGAGCCTCCAACACCCCTGCCACGCAACATTTCTAGACCAGACAAATACTTGGAGGCATGAAAATTAGTCGAATCATCTCTCAAAGCGGCTTCAGAAAACCAAACTACTGTCACTAGACTTAAGGACGAGAATTCACGAGCAAACGCTGCCAAGTCATAAGATACTCTGTCTTAGGTTGAAGGCAATATAGACCTAGTTGTAAGGGACTAGGATTGAGATTGCAATGGTTGGTTCACCGTTCGTGAAACGCCCGCGGCAGGACAATCTACTCGAACCGGTGTCCGACTATGGCCTTATAAACGAGCAATCCTGCGCAAGGGAATTGAGACCTTTCCCTTTTCGTGTTACGGTGCGTTTCTGATTGTGCACGGTGCGAGAAAATGGCATGGCAAATACTGGTTTGGTTATTATAAACATTAAATAATTCACAATTGCCTAAAGGGGCTTGCATTTCCAATGGCCATTTAAATTATCAATGTGTACACCAATCGACATGTGTTCTAGGTTTACTTTTTAACACAGCGTTTCGAAATTGCTTAAACATCATACTTACAATTTAACGCAGTTTAAAACTAAGTGGGGTTTCTTACACTACGATTAATTTTATAATTCTTCGTAACGTAATTCTTTTAAAACTGTTACAACTACAAGTTATCTGCAACTTTATTCATTAAAACATCATCTGAAACTATAACCTAAGTATTTCATAACCTCCAAAAACAATTTGTTTATCTCCATTCAAAGACTTTTCCTCAATCACAACATTAAATATTGTCTAAGAGACCTTTAAGACGCAAACCTGAAGCCCGAGCTAGTCGACATGATGTCGTAAAAGCGGTTGCCAGCCTAGACCAGATCTAAGCTAGGCGTGGCTTTCACATCGGTCCTACCGACAGCCGGTATCGATCGATCTAATTCCTCACTGCCTCTAATCGATTTATCTGACCGATCTTTGAACTGGAACTCGATTTGTACACACGAGTTGAGATCCAAAATTGATATTTATTGATGTTTGCTCTTTGCGTGAAGATAGCTTTTACGGTTTTGCAATAACAAACTTAGTTGTATAAACTAATGATATAGAAAAAATACTTTATAAAAAATGATTTCTTCAATTACTTATGTATTTGTTCTATATTTAATATAGATGATATCCATATACTTTGTTATTTATACTTATTAGCTATGTAATATAGATTTTTTTAAAAACGAGAAATAAAAATATTCATAGAATTTTTAATCTCTTTTCGTTACAGACACAAGTTATTTGAATAAATAACGTGCTAAGAAAGAATAACGCGAATTCATCTTTTCCATTTCTCTTGAAACCACGTATTGTTTGTTATGATGGAATGTATTCCGAGAAACCTAACATGGAACTACATGATTTAATAACGCTCACATTGCGCAGATATGAATTACTTGTGTGCACATCTTATGTGAACTTGTAACAATACCTATTTGTTATTCAGATTACTTTTTTAACATACTAAAGCAACATAAAATACGTTGCTATCTTTTGAAATTGAGTTATGTTTTTCTACACAAAAAGCCTATCATACTTATATTCACGCCTCTACTTCTCTAATGGGATAAGCAAAGATTATTGATTGCGACTTTTAAATCCTAACAAAACTTTGTCTCATTTACACCCATTAAATATTACTTATTAAGTAGTAAACTACCATATAAAACACACTAGAGACATCTCTGAATCAAAATATAATTCTGTTGTATTTTTTATGCATTTACCTAGTCAGTTCCACTTCTAGCATACACTAGAACATATTATTAACATTCATTTTGATTCTTTGAACATCCTCAAGTATATACAAATTTAATTTTTGAATTATTTCTCATAATATTGCCGAAGAAAGAGGAAATACAAAAATCATATTACACATTATATAATTGAATAAACCTGCACGTATTACCCTAGTCAGTTACACACATATCACAGCTTTATTATTTAAACTACGTGTATATTATTGAATAAACTGTAGCCTGTTATCGATCCAGAATGGTCCTTAGACCAGCTAATCTAGATTAACAGTACACTGCGGTCGTCTCGCTCGATCGCCGATGACATGCGAGGAGGACGCTCACCTCGGGGCAACCACGTGAATAAGGCTTTAAGGGATATGTCCTCTTATAATACATTCATGTTTTAATTCCTTTCGCAGTGGACAGAACCTTGGAGACACGATAATGTCTCCTAGGTGACTTTTTAGCATGATTATTCGTTCGATAAGAGTGCGATGTTTTAATTATTGGTGACAGGTTGCTAGTCTATTGCCTAATTGATTCCATTTAACCAAAGTTCCTTAGTCGCTTCTTAAGACATGCTAGGACGAAAGGAAGCTAGTTTGCATTCTTATTATGTCACAGACTAGCACGAGACAGGGTCTCTTCATCGTATGAATGAGAGCAAGGAGTTTCAGTTAAGACGAACATAATGAATGAATTCAATATAATATAAATATTAATCGAACAGTTATGGGAGGTAAAAATACAATTCTTTTAGTAATTTTCTTATTCAAATAAATTCAATATTGTAAAGAATGATGTAGGGAACTTATTTGGTCTATTCCATATTATGCCTTGAAGTAAGTAGCAATTACAGAACTAATTTAGAACGAAACTGTTATTCTGGGGAATAATAGGGATCCTACCTACACATATTTGGATAGACGGGCATACTATATGTAATATATATGTATGTATGTATTATACTTGTCTTGTCAAGTGGGCTATGGTTAGTTGTACGACATTAAGAAATCGTTTGGTCAGGCGTAGGTATGTATAATATTTTGTAATCTGTGGTTTTCCTACCACATACTTATTACTGGTAGTGACAGAACAAAACAACTTTATCTAAGCAGCTGTATAGCATTTTAGCTGCATTTTATCAGAATATTAATCTCATCAACTCTTTTATCTTCTCGATTCGTATACTATTAAAACAAGACAGATTTTTATATTTGTTTTATTAAGCATATGGCAGTCAGATAGACGATATATTGAAAAAGGTGACGTTAGAGGTACCTATAACCGCCGTGTGAGCATGAGAAGGTGTATGAGTGTCAATGAAGCGAAAGTGGTCTGTCAGGATCGGGACAAATAGAGATCCGTGATCTCTGCCTACCCCTCTACAGGGAATCAGGCACAGTATGTATGTATGTACTATGGGAACTTACAACGAAATTTTATAGCACCTTAATACCAATCACATTACAATGCTTCGATTTGTACAGGCGTTAATAAAATGCTTATTGATTCGAAAGCTACTTATAATCTGTACAGGATAACTTGTATTGCTTGTTTTGCATGCAGTTTAACTTGTCCATTATTGGTTAATTAGACTTTTTAAAGTACCAGTTGGTTAAAGCGAGATATCGACGTGAATGTTTCGTTTATCAGCATTCTTGTGTCACTGAATATTGTCGAATGTTTCACGGTACTTAATAAGAGGGATGTGGTGGCGGAATATCGATAAATTGAATGATATTCGAACGTGATTAAACATAAGTTGTGTGAGCTTGTTTTTATTTGTGCACTAAAACTATTATTTACGAAATCTAATTAATTATTAGATTGAGGAACGTGCGCACCACTGATTACTAAGCAAGCTATTTAGGTAGTGAAAATGTTTGTTTCGTTTTTTATCAACGATATACATTACAGATTGCTAACAATCTACTATCTACTAAAAATCACATGTTTATTTCGATATAAATTATACATTATTTATTTTATACCCGTCGATTTTTATCGAAATTTACTAAACATCGATTCAAAAACAATCGACCAAGAAAACTATCGACCATCATCGCCCATCCCTACGCCAAGTCCGAGTGTGATTAATACGGCATTAAGAGCATATTTAAGTGGTGCGCCGCTGAAGGGACTTAAAAGTCGCATTCCCATTGCCTCCGGAACGAGTGAGAGCCATAAAAATGCCAAGCCTCGCACTTATGAACAACATACTTGTACACTAATTTCTCTGCACGCTAATTGGGTTACTTAGAATAAGAATGCGTGGAGGTGGTTTGCGTGGTACAGGGGACAAACATAAGTTAAAGTACGTAAAAACACATTTAAAAGTTAGTTTCTTTTGTTAATTTTACGTGAAACGATCTAGACAGAGATTAGCATAAAAAAACTATAAATAACAGAGAAGTAATAGTAGAACTTACATTACACACTACCCTTAACAAGTTATACAATGATTGATAGAATTTATTCTCAAAAAATACCAATACCAGTACCAGCTCCTATTAACTCAATCCTATCATCTAAATCCCACATAAAACCATGACCAAAACTCGCCAATCTCATCTCACAGTTATAATGAAGGTATCCAACCAAGAATCACTTACCAGGCATACAGACGCATCTGAAGGTGCCAGGGTCGTCCAGACAGGATCCATAATTACGGCAGGGGTGGCTCTCGCATTCGTTCACGTTGGTCTCGCAGCGAGGTCCTGTGAACCCCACCGAGCAGTTGCAGGCGAACGAGCCTGGAGTGTTCACGCAGATACCATCGTGTTCACATGGGGAACCTAGAACAGTATAATTTTTAGTATATGTACATAATAAAAATACTTTAACTAGATGCATCGAATATTACGGTGAGGGAAAACATCACCTGGTCTCCGATCAGGTAATAGTGTTTGTAAATGGCGACATGGCTTAACACCTGTCACATTGAGTACTATCTGGTCAACACGTGGGTTCGAGGTGTCCATAGAATTACTACCTTCGCAATTGCGGAGATGGACACCTGAACCTCTGACTACGCAAGGGTTAATGATCGTGAATGCGTTTGTCTTTAATCAAGGGTAAGTTAAAGTTTATAAAATTTGCAAAATTTTATTTTGGTGCGCGATTGACTATTTATGATTTGATTTGACAACCTCCGTGGTGCAATTGGTTAAGCACCTGAATCAATCGCCGTTTCCAATCCCGGTGGAGGCAGAGTTAAGAAGTACGCTTTTCTTCTACTTTCCAGTCTGGTAGTTGATTATATATGTTATATGTCTATATATAATATGTATCAATTTCTGAAATATACATTGACCAGTACCCTTAACACAAGTCTTAAGCGAACTTACCAAGGAGCTAGTTCAATTAGTGTAATAGTGTCCTAAATATTACTATTATGAGAAATATCTCTAAATCCTGGCTTAAGAATACACTGACCTTGTTCGCACTCGTCGATATCTTCAGAGCAGTCGTGGCCCTTATAGCCGGAGGCACAGGAGCAAGCGTAAGACCCGTTGATGGGGCTGGTCTCACAGATAGCGTCCGCGTGGCAAGGGTTGGATGTGCACGCGTCGTCCAGGTGGCAGAGAAGACCTGGGGAGAAGAAGTGAAGTGAAGAATAAATTGTATGGAGTGAAGATGGGTGGAGAGGTTGAATGACTCCGTACTCTTGGTTTCGACGACGAAAATTTATCTTTTCTACTGCATTGCGAAAAGGGTTTTTAGGTATCCGAAAACTATTTTTCTGATGGTCGCTCAACCTTCTGACTAGGCATTATAATAGTTCTCTATGTCTGTCTTAGTTCATGATCATTATACTCGTATATGATAAAAAGAACGTATATACGTTACAGCCTATTCTTTATTAGTCATTCAAATCTAATTTTGTATCAATAATTTATTATTTGTCTTCCTTGGAAAGTGGATTATCACAAAAATTTGCTCTATACGCAATTACTATATAACTTCTATATAATATCACTTTTTGCTTCATAAGCCTCTATAGGCCTAGAATCCCAACCATCCCCACTTACCAGTCTTCCCAGGAGTACATTTGCAGTAGAAAGCCCCAACTCTGTCAATGCAAGTAGCTCCATTGAAGCAGGCAGCTCCGGCGCAGTCATCGATGTTGACGGAGCAGTGGGGTCCTGTCCACCCATTCACGCAGATGCAGGAGAAACCTCCCACTGAGTTGGTGCAGGTGGCGCCATTCTGGCACACTGAAGGTCTGTGGAAAAGAAGAAGATTAGTTCTGGTGGGAAAAGCACAGGTGGCGTTGTGCGTGAAAATGGGGAAGATAATTTTAGTTGGAGTATTTAGGAGTATGCTTTTGGTTGTTAAGGGGAATGTTTTGTTTAATAAAGTATTTGCGGTTGTTATAATCTATGTTGACTGTGAAATGTGCTGGTCTTTATAGATAAATCTACCTATATATAGTTCATAATTCTAAGAAACAGTAAAATGTTTGGGTTCTATAGTTAATATTTTCGCCTTAAGTAGAGTTATAATTGCTATGGGCTTATATACCTTAAAATATATTAAATCTTTCTTATCCATTTTAAATAGCACCTCTATAAGAAACTTCAGAATTGCATACCTTAACACAACATACATATATTTCGCTTAATAAATCTTTAAGAAGAAGAGATCTTTAACATAGCTAATTGAATTACACATCCGTTCGCGGAAATCATTAAATAATAACTTCCACCATCTGAAATTACAGAAAGCCGAGAAATACTATAAAAGTTGTAAGATGTATGATATAGAATAGAAACAGGATGATTTTTTTTAGCAATTACAGCCTCGTAAAGATCTACTTATCTTGAACTGTGGTTTAAAGATTGATGCTCTTTTAAGTATCCTTAATAAAAAATTAACTTACACCCCGAGTTAAGTTAATAGGTTTTGCTTTTATAGTTTTAAAATCGATTAGGATAACTTGAAGTTACTTGTATTGTCATACTATAATTCAAAGCGTAGGTTTTTTTTAATATTTATCCGGTATATAAAAGCTTGCCAATTTTATTATTGTATACTGACTATCTTTCTCTATTAAGCGAATTTCTTAAAAAGTTGTAATTAAGATATCACCAACACAATAACCTGATAAAAGTCTACCTATTTAACCTACATAACACACGATTCACGACTCACACTCCCTTATTATTGTGGCAGATCCCTTATTATAGTCAGTTATAGTCAGAGGCTCGAGTGACTATTTCCGAAATGATGAGGCCATGTTAGGTATGATATCAACCTATTTCTAAACAATTATATATAACATGTAAGGGGGTTTTATGCGTCAGTCATTCTTAGTGAGTCTACATCTGAGTATTTCTTAGCTTCAATAATCTAATGGTGCTTTAAGTTTGCATAACCGTAGTGCTTCGAAATCGCAAACGTCTGCATCATCAAGATAAACATCAAAGTGACGTTCAGCCATATTTATGACGATGTCTGATAACGAAACTCATAAATAAGGATTGCCTTTCGATTTGGGCTGAATTCGGAATTCATATCGATGTAAATTTGCATACAAATAATATCGTTTATTTGTTTCATTATTGGGTTGAACAACTGTATTATGAACATATATTAACCAGGAAAAAGGGGAACTATATCAGGTAAAAATCTTCTTATTATCTTAGTCTTGTTCTTTAGTATAATAAGGCATTTTTAACAAAATTTTATTACAATATAATAGACAGTGAACCCAACGCAAAACCATTGCGAATAATAAAATAAAAAAAGTTTTTTTAAAACACTCTTGTCCCAATTCCATGCCAAGATACACTGACAGTAAGCCATTATCAATTCGGATCGCTCTAAAGATACACCTACATAGTAAACTGCATTCATAACAATCTACTCTGTCAGTAACAAATGATGTGCTTACTGCTTTTTTCGATAGGAATCGACAGCTCTAATGAAGTCTTACAATTTCTGATCTCACAGTATGCAGAGGTTTGGTTTTCTTTTCTCCTCTTCGTCTCAGTTATTATCATCAGTTTGATGAACTGTTTAGTAAGTTATACTTGTTAAAGCAACCTTCATTTGGCTAACAATAATTAATGTTCGTCATGTATAGAAATTTTACAGAAAAGGATGTTTTAGAATATTAGAATATTATTGTTAACAACACTTTAATGTATAAATAAATAGTAATTAAAGTACTAAACCCAGCAAGACACAAATATAACTCAAACAATGATCGATCTTTAGGCAAATTAATGAAGTAAGAAATTTCTTTTACCTCTCAAACACTATGATTCATTTACCTATTGTCAGTTCAAATTAGAGTACCCGCCACATAAGGTGGCAGTTGGAGGCGTCGCCACAGTCGCGTAATCCAGTGTTGCCAGTAAACACGCCAAAACTAGCACTCACTGTGCCATACGGCTCGATACATTATATTGAGGTTTCATTTGTAACGATCTTTGGTTGCAGAGCTATAAACTCAAATAAAACAAATTAATATACCAAAGTCAAAAGTCAAAATATTTTTATTCAAAATAGGCCCTATCATAAGCTCTCTTTGAAAGTTATTTTATGATCTAAGTACAAATTAAAAAAACTATATATTGACAAAAGGAATATATATGAGTGAAGTGGAAGGGCGGTTACGTAGGGGCCGGCCTAATAAGACATATATGTAACAGTCAGATAGACGCTATATTGAAAAAAGGTGACGTTAGGAGTACCTATAACCGCCGAGAGTGTATTAGAGAATGTATGAATGTCAATGAAGCGAAAGTGGTCTGTCAGGATCGGGACAAATGGGGATCCGTGATCTCTGCCTACCCCTCTACAGGGAATCAGGCGTGATGTGTATGTATGTATGTAAAAAAACTATTTCAAACATGGCACTGAGCATTGTCTTTACATATTTTTACCGAGGTTAGTTCACCAACCATTTCGGCTGCTCAAGATGCCACGTCATGAAGACCACGACCGCTCTGATAAGAGCGTAACGATTGAGAAGAAGAAGTTCAGCGGAGACCCTTGGAGAAGAACTAACAAGAAACTCCAGAAATCAATTTATTATAATCACCCTTAACAAACATAAAAATTACAAAGAGTGGGCAAAAAACACAACGCTGGTAATACTAAATTTACTTTTCATACAAAATAACACGCAATGGCGGAAACGTTAAATTTAGTTCCAAGTTTGGCTACTGCCACCGTATGTGGCGGGTACTCTAGTAACCATCAAAAGCTTACTGTCAATGTCATGCGATAGAGTACCCGCCACATAAGGTGGCAGTAGCCAAACTTGGAACTAAATTTGACGTTTCCGCCATTGCGTGTTATTTTGTATGAAAGGTAAATTTAGTATTACCAGCGTTGTGTTTTTTGCCCACTCTTTGTAATTTTTATGTTTGTTAAGGGTGATTATAATAAATTGATTTCCGGAGTTTCTTGTTAGTTCTTCTCCAAGCTAGGGTCTCCGCTGATCTAACCTCGGTAAAAAATATGTAAAGACAATGCTCAGTGCCATGTTTGAAATAATAGTTTTAAGAGATTCGCGATTTATACTCATGATATAAGATATAAGGGTGTGTATAAGATTGATTGCAGCTGTGGGAAATCCTATGTCGAACAGACTAAACGGTCTATTGCGGACAGAGTGAAGGAACACATAATATATGTAATATATAATAAGAAGGATAAGTCCCGTTAATTATTAATCATGTTTGAAATAGTATAATAAACATATTTTGACTTTGATATATTAATTTGTTTTATTTGAGTTTATAGCTCTGCAACCAAAGATCGTTACAAATGAAACCTATAATGTTTCGAGCCGTATGGCACAGTGAGTGCTAGTTTTGGCGTGTTTACTGGTAACACTGAATTACGCGACTGTGGCGACGCCTCCAACTGCCACCGTATGTGGCGCGATCTCTAATGACCATTTACTTTTTGCTAGTACATAGACGACAGGTCTATAAGTCTCGAAAAACTAGGTTCCTTGTGTGTGACCTAAATGACTAGCATTTTAAAATATTTTATTGTTGGTTCGGAATCTTAAAGATGGTTTAAGTTTTGTAATAACTTTGTATCTATATTGAAAATTATTCATTACTTTTTACATTTGCATTATTAACAATTAAATGTGAACAATTAAAGTCCAGTAAAAATTCTAAGATCATTTCTAACTGCAGTTTACGTTCCTGCAAAATTGTCGCCGCCATCATAATTTGCAAATGGCGGATCTGTCACGCTGACAGACGTCAACGTCCTGTCCGCAATGCGCGCCCTGTCATTAATTGTCAGCTAATAATCATTGCACAGAAAAGGCACCGGAGCGGCAAAGTCACACGCTCCTATGAATTGCTAGGCGAGGTACGCTTGAATATTGCTTGGAATACATTATAATAAATTGTGGAGCCTTAGTTATTGCAAACTTTACGACTGGGACGTCAATAGAATGCTAACTAGCTGCTTTTCTTTCTGACATGTTGCAGGCGTATAGAACTTGTAGGATCATGCCACTTACATGCAGTATCGATGTTATGAAACTTCTTTATTTAAGGTAAATGAGTCAAAGGTTATTTTTTAGGTTATTATTATTTCTAGATTTAATTTCCCTCAATATTCCAATCATCATTCAATATATTAAACAAACTATAAAAGCTTAAATCATTAATCAATGTATTCTATACCTACTCTTATACCAATTAATAATCCTGTTCAATTCAAGTCTAGAGTAACCCATCCCATCAACCAGAACCACTTTTTCCTGCAGGAACAGAGAGGTTACCGTCAGACACCGTATCGTTGGTTCTAGAAAAAACCGCCAGGTTCCTTGACCCTCGTCGTGAGCAATCGATTAAGGAAGGGTGAATTCAATTAAAGAAAAAACAAGAAGGTGAATCGAACCTATTAATAATATAAATGAATACGTATTGGCTAGTCTAAGATCGGTATACCGGTTCTCGGAACAGCGAAGTTGAGGAACGTTGAGAGGAAGAAAAATAGAGATGGGTGAAAACTAGATGTTTTAAATGTTTACAGTAGATACTCTTTCAATAATATTGAAATGATTACCTTGTTCACTAGTTTAGGATATGAAGACAAAAGCAGAAACTTAATTGTCAATGAAATAAAATGATTAATAAAGGTTTTTGTCCTGTACAACTTAAAAATGATAAAGTTCGGATAAAGAAAATAAAATAATTCTATATTTAAATAAAATGATACATTGCTACTCCATTAAGCAAGTAAATATTTGAGTTTGAAGCCTAATAGATTTTAAAAAACACCTTTGTTTCACCGCTTAGCTGGAAATAAAATAAAAATCAATGGTCCAAGTTTATCGACCCCCCGTAGACGAAAAGGCCTTAAACATCGAAATTTAATAGGAAGTATCATAAGTGGTCATTATTTAGACCACCTGCTGTAGACAGACCTCTTCTAAAACCAAATATTAACCGAGACTGTACTCTTAGTACCTTAGCCTTCGAGGATGGGAAAAGAAAAAACCAAACTGTCACTCGATTGACAGTAAGCCCAAAGATTAGGAAATTATGGTCGTGTTTCCTTTGTTTTAGTGGCTGTGTCACGATATCCGAGCCACTGATGTATGAAAAACAAGATATTGATGGTCGCTCTCAAATTACGCCGTGTACACAGGAATATAAATAAAAGTAAAAGGTTGGAGAAAACTTATCGGTAAATTATCGTTTTTACTGACTTCAAAATATACTGAGGGACTCAAATCGAATGCACGGTTTAAAAACTCTTAAATGGTGAACAATAAATTTCAAATTACTTTACCACACATAAACATTAGTAAAATAAATAATACGTACAATTAGATAACATATTTTAGATTAAATCCATTCAAAAACATAGTTCAATCGAGAACCAGTAGAGAATAGACCATAGACAAAATAGATCCAAAATGTGACGTGACTCAAAATGAAGTGTCAACACTCGCATGAAAAAGCATATTTTACCCAATATATCGTTTTGTGGAGTTTTTACTAAACCAATCGTGACGTTTTGGCCTTGAAACGCCAATTTCATAGACATATTAATTCAGCCACTCATTAACATTATTTTCGTTGGAAATCTATGGTTAATTAATGATGTGGTCGGCTCTAATAAAATTGAGTTTTTGCACCAATTTGTTTTAAATGGTTAATGTGTATCATTCATAACTACGACATTGTACCAGTTAGACGGCCTGAGTTTTATTTTTAATATCTTCAGCCGTTTAAGACATTTGCATAATAATATTAAGTTTATCTGAGGCGACTTTTATAAGGATTTGCATAAAAATTAACGTGTTTACTAATTTAGCTCTCGAAAGATTCGATTTAGTTTTTACACCTATAGATTGCCATATTTGTTCTTAACACTCATAAAACTTGTTTATATTGACTACATAATTTCGCAATGAACTTTCATGACATATCTATTAACATAATAGGTATCTATACCCCGATATTCAGGCTAAAAAATGATCTAGGATATATTATCGTGTCTCCGAACTTCTATTCACCCCGAAAGGTATTAAGGACGTAAATGTATGTATAATAAGAATCCAAATCAAATACCATTAAAACCTTGCTACATAGAGTAGATGCTTTAGCGTGATTGAGAAAAAAAAAGTTTTATTTTTCCGTCCACTTCTAAAAGGATTTAAATACTCATTTGAAGCCTAAAAACTCAAGTTGACTACTACTTCTTATATTCTTACAAAAGTATCGATCTTAATGATTGTCTCTTAAAACGAATTGGCGTCCAATTAAATCCGATACCGCAGTATTCGATCACCGAAAGCGGCCGCAAAAACCTAATTGCGCTGATATAATCATTTATGGAAGGCGATCGGCTGCAGACGTATTGTTACAAGTACTGCTTACGTGCTTGTATGCGATTCTGAGGTACTGGGTGCGGTTTTCTTGGGTAACAAGTCGAGAGATACATATATGTACTGTATAACATACAGTGTAGTACCGAACCTAGACGGTTAAAGTTTAGGTATGCACAAACCTTGTGTCAAATGTTCGTTCAAATCTTTATGTAGTGTTTTAACTAGAATTTATATCGATGTGTTATGGAAATTCGTGGTAATTTAATGTACCATACATAACAAACTCTTCTCCTAGCTCTATAAGTTGATTAGCTTAATCGGCCTGACAATTTATAACCAATGACAAAAGCTCCACATATAATATAGGAATTGACTGAGCGGTATTGTACCAAAATATTTTGCTTCTGTACGTATTTTCTATCAATATAAGTATAAATACATTCACATCACGCCTGTTTCCCTGTAGAAAGGTAGGCAGAGATCTCTAATCCCCATCATACCTGATCCTGACAAACCACTTTCGCTTCATTTACACTCATACACACTCGGCAGTTATGAGTACTTCTAAAGTCACTCTATTTTAATAAAGACGATGAAAAATGTGTAGAGACGTTACGTGATGTCTTTCAAAGCAAAAGTACAAACCTTAAACTACACTCATCCACATCGGTTTCACAGTACATTCCAGTGAACGTGGCGGGACATTCGCAGGTGTAGCTGTTGATGCCATCGATGCAGGTGGCCCCATTCTGGCACAGGTGACCTGGACAGTCGTCGATGTTGATCTCGCAGTTCTGGCCTCGATAACCTGGGGAGAAAGGGATTTATAAGTCGAGAAATACATATGGATGAAGAAACATTTGCGGGATTTCTTCACAGACTACATTTAAATGAAAAATTCTTTTTGTATAATTATAAAAAATAGGAAAATATTTGGTTCCTCGTAACATATGCACACTAGGTTTATACTAATTATCATTTTGTAGTCAAATTATATTTATTGAATCAAGACATTCATATATGATAAAAAGAATGTTTTTATCTAGTTAAAGAGCGTCACATTACTAGGTATTCTACAAAATATCTCAACAACTACACCATCAAAAGCTTTATCGATATCAAGAAACGGCGTTCTCATATTACCAAGAACACGTGATATTCATTTGGACGTGTTAAAGTCGTCAGTTTTAACCCTCTGGCTCTTAAAGACAAGGACCCTGTTTAGCGAAAGCAAGCAGCCTTAAAATCTATTAGCGTATCGCCAATCTCATTATCAACGAGCGGTTGCGTTAATTCTACTCATACCTTCTAAGACAGTGTGAAATACCATAAAAGAGTATGTAGAGCAAAGGCTTTAAAACAATGTTGTTGTATTTTTCTTACTTTTTTATTGCTCAATCATATTTTACAAATAGGATACTGAATATCAAAATAATATTATATTATAATAATATGATTGCAACCAATTTTCACATAATAAACTAAAAGTTTTTTTGCTATATTCTTAGGCTTCCATTGTAAATGAAAAAGCAAAAGTCACATGAAATATATAAATATTCAAGCACATTTTCCGCAGAATCTCCGAAAATATACAAGATACCTCATTTAGAAAGAATTCTCGAGAATTTCAGATTCTTCAACATTCTCTGCTGGACTGGTTTCGCGTAAGTGAGGAAAAAGTTTGCCAACACAATTAACGTGAAGCAAGAGCAGAGTGGAATTGCGCATACAGCGTTGATTCGTTGGTGTTCCCACGCTGAACACATGTGCTACTGTTTATCAAGTTGAAAAATTAACGTACCAAATCTTTTAACAGTTTGTATATCTGTTTATTTTTGAGAACTTTATAGGCATTTCGTATTTAGGACACATGTGGGGTTGAGTTTACAATGATTTTATGATTGCGCGTTTTTTGTTGGCAGGAGAATAAGAACAGATTGTCGTGTGCGAAATTTTAACGAACATATTTCATTTAACTACGCATTAAATTCATCAAAATAAGTATAAGCTTTCATTCAAAAAGAGCACAATGGTTCGCGATATTATTTTAATAAAGTAACAAACTTATAGATTATTGGTAGATAACTTAGTATCCTAACGAATTAAATTAGAGAAACAATTCTCTTTTTAGACCTCTTTTATTTAACATTAAACAGTGTTTATTGTACTGTTTATTGTATATGGAGGTATTCTTCATCAGCATTCATGCATCAAGTCTCAAACTGAAGAAACATAAAAACAAGTATTTGAACGGTGATTTGACATAAGGAGGGGTATTTTTTCACACTCCTTCATTCATTGAAACTCGCCTAGAATCCTTTGAGTAGCACATGCTTTGATGACGTCATGAAAAAGATTTCAAGTGTGGGAACGACTTTGGAGACTAATTACACAGCTTTAGTTGATGTATTTATTTCAGAACTGGGTTCAGAGGAAGACACTTTTCAATCAACTCATTACTCATTTTTTGTTAGTGAAGATTTTAGTTGACTATCAACAGTTTTTTGTATTTTAATTGAATGCGGTTTGCTAATGATTTGGTTTAAAAGAGATACTGAATATTAAAATCTCGATCTTAGGAAAGCTTTCGATAACGTATGACATTCCATTATTACATCGACCTGTAAGCTCATAAATAACAGAGTCTTTATGCGTAGATAATGGTAAATATTTATGATACTAAAGCAAGCAAACGACAAAACCTGCTTGGGGACCGAAATGTGAAATTTGAATTTCATATGGCCACTTGTAGTAGTTTGACATCTATCTTTATATGACCGGATTATTCAAGAACCATTCAGAAAACGACATTAGTTTATTCGTCACAAGCAATGTTGTCCAAATGTGTTTATTAAGCTCCCGAATAGTTATTAGGTGATATTTTATATGGACGTTTTCTTAGAAATGAGCCAAGTTTATATTATACTCAGATTAGAATGTCTATTGGTAGAAATCTTAGGTATCTTTTGATAGAAATGTTGGCTATCCAATAAAATTATGAGACTGGTTCTAATGCTTGAGTAACCGCTTATATTTTAATTCGAACTAAATTTGTTACATTAATGAATTATGGCAAGACATCCTAAAGATTTCTAGCTCTAAAATCTACAATACCATTACAAATACTAGGTCTCAGATAGTCTTATAATTGAGAAACCGCATTACCAATAGTGGTATCTTCTATATAAGTGAAATTGAAAGTTAGGTCACTTTAGCATCCAGTTAAGGCGTGCACTGACACTAATGAAGTAAGACTAGTTTTTAACATAAACTTTAGGGCATGTCTTGAATTGAGCCTAATCGGAATGTGTACATGAAGAAATAAACAAGCAATAACTATGAAAGACGGCGTACGTGACACGATTTATAATTGGACACCAATGTCGAGATACCTATGTGACTTTTACATGTGTCACCAACGTATATGTAGAATATTATCTCAGATAAATCCTCAACTTAAGAGTTTAACAGTTTTTCAATTATCTTTTCTATCTGGTTGATATAATAATTAACTAGTTTAAAAACCCTAAATCAAAATAAAATTTGCCCATTATAAATCTATTCATGTAATAATTACAAACATAATATATACGCCTCTCTCACTCCTCACATTCCAAACAGATAAAGCCACTATCAAATCGCACAAATATTAAACTTAAACTTTAAATATTATCTCACTATAACAACTATAAATGGCAATTACAATACGCCTGTAAACTGACCATACATTTAAAACAAACATAAACTTATACACTCCGACTTACCCGTAGGACAATCACACTCATACTTGAGCTGATCCAGCGGCGTGCACCTGCCTCCATGCAAGCAGGGCGAGGGGTCACAAGGCACATACTCCACATCACAGTCCTTCCCCGTGAACCCTGGGTCACATACGCAGGTGTAAGACCCGTGGGTATTGAAGCACCGTCCATGGAGACAGGGTCCGGAGCCAGAAAGGCATTCCTCTATGTCGTCCTTGCATCTGGGGCCGGTGAACCCTGCAGGACAGACGCAGGAGAATCCCACAGCAGTGGAGTTGTCAGCCACACATCTTCCTCCGTTGCGACAGGGCTGAGACGCGCAGTGATCTTCGTGGGAGCAGTCTGGACCTGGGAAAGAAGTTAGAGGGTGAATTATTTGTGAATAGTGAGAAGGTTAGTGTGTGGGGTATAGGTATTATAATGGAGAAGTTTTGTTTGATTGTTACTTAGGCAACTACTTAGATGTTAATGGAGGAGATGTTATGTGAGCAGAAATACTCGTAAATATGTATTTTATAGTATAGAATATAGTTCTGTAATAGTGTTGGTATTATTATAAGTTTATTGACAGTAATCTGAGTGATGTTTGGTCTGAATGAAATTTTAAACTACCAGAGACAGAGTAGACGGATTCAGAAATGAAATAATAAATCGAATACCGAAAACGGTTAAAAACAATTTGTATTGTGGCTCAATCGCCTTAAAAGCCTTATAAAAGATTTAAATGGCACTCCCGAGCGTTAATTAAGAAAGAGAAATAATAAACAAGATTTATGACCTTCCGATTAATAAAAGTAGACGAGACGTGTTTTTTCCGCGGCCATATTCTCTGATTTATTTCCGTAAGTCTAATGTATGGGCGCGCTGCTGACATGTCAAATTAAGAGATATTAAGTAAACGCTGCCTTTTACCAGAGCAATAAATGGGGGCCGATGACCTGATACGCTTTTCGGATTTTATTGACAATTGACGCTATAATTCATCAGGCGCACACACTCTGTCGCAAAGTCATAAACGGTTCGGACTTTATTGATAAGACTGCTTCAATTAAGACTTATGTTTGGACTCCGAGTGTAGTGATGTACAACGCGAGAGAATGTATCGATATCGAAAGCTGTGTTCTTTTATAGTTACATATTATAGTTGCATGTGAATATAGATACTCTGTACGTTATGTTATAAAACCTAGAATTTAATGATCTTTAAATTAATAGTAACGATAAAAGAGAACTTAAACTCAACGAGGTGCAAGTGAAGCCCTCATTAATGCGATTTCGATTAACGATGAACTTAACTGCCTGCGCTAGCTTATAAAGGCATTATTTATTAAATTTAACTCCTATATCGATAAGTTTCACATCGATTCAATGTCTCGTCTTAGTCTAGGATTGATGTCGTAGGAGATGACTAAGTAACTAGGGGTGTAAGGAATCTATTGGACGATAGGCTAGCAATGTCACCAATGTTCTACATGGCATCACAATTCCAATATTCATGCTAATAAGTGACCAAGGAGATGTTTTCATGTCTCCAAGGTTCTGTCCACTCCGAAAGGGATTGAATGTATATGTATGTACTCTTATGTTAATATCGATACAGCATAAGTCATGTTTTTATAGAATCGCGTTTGGTTCACTAGCCTCATAATTTAGCGACACCGAAATCTGGATTCGATGATGTCACGCATGATTCATTTGTCATGTCAGAACATTATTCAATGATGTACAACAGTATATAGGCTCATGAAAGAGGTATTCCAGCAAGAACAAGTTTTTAAAAATTATAGTTAATGAAATTCTTAGCATTCAATTTTACTCTTGTACATATTGTGCCTAAAATTCTTTATCTACTATAATAGCAACTTAACACTAAATTATCTTCTATTAATAATAAAATTCACTAAACTACACAAACTGCTTTACTAAATCTAATCTTTAAGATCACGGTGTCAAGAAAAGACAGTTTTTTCTCTCGATGTTTTTTCATTTTACAAGAAAATAGAACTTATCGCCTATCAACACGGACCATGAGAATTGCAACATGCCTGAAACATCGGATGGCAAATGTAATAGTTTGCTTATAAAAAATACGCGATAAGTCCTGTTTTTTCGTAAAAAAACATTTTTCTAATAACGTATGTATTACTAACATCTCTGGTTTACACCGGACTTATTCCTAGACTCGGACTATTTCCTTACTCCTTAAACACGAACTATGTTTTAGAATAAGGCGGAATGAAAACTGCAGGCTGCGATTGATTTAGAGCGATAGTACCGAGGCTAGTCTACCTAGGTATCCACATGAGTGCTAGAGTGCTAGACTAACACCTGCCCGTCTAAAGTCAATTATCTGGACTGAAGTGGCCAAGATTTATATCAGCAGTTTCTTCCGTTGATTAGACGCACTTACATGGCGGCCATTTCATGCAATTAGACTTTTTCATGCACTTGTTTGAAGTAAAAAGCGTTAGGGATTAGGTAAGATCCTCTGGTTTGCCGATAAAGGTAATGATGGTGAAAGAACTGATATTAAACTTGATATGGAAAGGTTTGATGAATATAATAGTACGTTTAGTCTGCCAAGATCTAAGCTAATAGTTTATTTAATGTTCGATGATATTCCTAAAAGAGATCATTCTAGAATGTCTTCAATGATCAATATTAAGTTATTTTAGTTAATACAAAGCTAAGATAGCTTTGATCATTATAATCAAAGGGATTATTGCGCGGGATTATAAATATTAATGTTTGGAAGCAAATTATTCAAATGTGACATTAATAACCGTTTGCTTGCACCGGTACATTACTAAAACAATGTCATAGAAATCTTTTTCATGCTATTATTAACATGGCCAAACAATAATTACCATTTGCCTTGTGAGAACAACAGTTTAGTTCCAGAAAATTTCACACGATTTGAATAGTCAATCATTTGGCTTGCACATACGGTTATTTACTATGACTACATAAATATGTAAACATGATGAGCAAAATAGTATCATTTTATAGCCAAGACTTACCATATAAATAATTAGGCTTAATAAAGGAGAAACATCAGTAGTGTTATTTCACTTTAATACATTTCGCATCTCTCTTTAATCCACTAGCTACTCTTATTGTAATGCAATATACAGACAAACCATTAATATTGCATCTGCCTTCTTTATCATAACATCATAGTTAACATACATATACCCATTCACCCTACTTACATCCAGTTCTCTATATCAAAAATACAGTTTTACACTAATCTGAACATTTATAAGTCACTTTAATTTCTCTAAACCCTTCACAACTGATTCCAAAATTCCCATACATAACATACATACGCTTCACGACTTGTGTATACACACTCCCTTTTTTATTATGGCGGGGTAGTCAGAGGCTTGAATGCCCATCTCCGAAATTTTGAAGGCATGTTAGGTATGGGTCATTCGAAGCCCGCGTATCACTAGATAGACAGCACCCAACGTGATAGGTAGTGAACTGTATCGCCGTATATAGGCACTGACTATTACCTATTCTGAAGGATAGGATATTCTAACTATACACTAAATATTAAACCACTTACCTGTATACCCAGGAAGACAGTCACACTCATAAGTCTCCAAACTAGTGAGCCTGCAAGCAGCTCCGTTCAAGCAGGGCCCAGAATCACAGGCAGTATGGATCGGGATCTCACAGAGAGACGCCGTGAAGCCAAGGGGACATTCACAGGAGAAGGAGGGTGGACGTCCAGGCCGGTTCTTGACCTTGCACGAGCCCCCGTTCTGGCAACGAGGAGACTCGCTGTGACATGGGTTCAGATGCTGACAGTACTCCCCCGCGTATCTGGCGGTGCAACTGGAACAAAGAAAATGGGGGGTTAGATAAAGAAAAGAAAATATACGTGGTGGTATTTTCCTAGTTCAATATGGTTAAAACTCCTACGAGTTACGGTACTTTGTATGTCTTTTAAGCGACTAAGTGTAATGATAGTATCATTACATAATGGTGCACATCTGTACATACTATATAATTTCCGACCAACACTATCAGCTTATTTTCTATGACAGTCAACACTAATAAATTGAAGTTATTAGTTCTGCGCACTTCCTTCCCTTCAAACTTTTAAAGATCGATTGATCGATTTGATATTCAAGTAATCTGTATAAGAAAAAGCTTAGTAGCGTTCTAGTATTATATAGATAAAACAAATAAAGCAAAGCAGGAAAACAAACAGATTGAACTAAATTGTGAAATTTTCAAGAAATCCATCCATCATCATGAAAAGCCACTTTCTAATAACTTGGAAACACGCTGCGTGCACTGCATAAGGCCCTTTTAGGTAGGGTTGTCAACCGTTTATGGCGTTTATAAATATCCCAAAGATCTTATAAATGTACAAGAATGAGGTAAAAGGGCAGTCAAATAGTGTCGTGGTAATAAAACGTATGACATTCCAATAGGATTTTACTGATTAATGGCGACATTGATTGTTAAACACAATAATGGTTTGATAGAAAAAACTGAAATCATTTTTAGCACATATACTTCAACTAACTTTTATTTTTTCATACGAATGAATAACACCTAATACGGCTACTACTAACATTACCTGATATCAAACTAAACCTCCTTTGACCATATACAAGTAGGGAGCCCTATAAACGATTTGAATTTTAACAGACACGTGTATCTGGTCAGCCGCGGAGTGGCTTGTGCATAATCCGCTGCATTAGGCCGCGACGTGAGTTGAGATACAATGCGGTGTGTTATTGTGGCGGCCATTTCGTGAGGTGTGGTGTTTACTAATAAATGAGCCTTTGATTGGGTGTCATTAAGAGCTAGCCACTTGTTATTTGTCAAACAGAAGGTAATTGGAGTGATTAAAGAAGAAAATAGGAAGAAGATAAAAGCATTTTGATTGATCGGATTGCATAGTATTTGCAAAAATAATTGTAAAACTGTCGTCTAAATGTTCATGGATTGTCACCTCTATGACTTTTATGAACCATTTCTTATCGCTATAACAATTCTGGCTTACGTATATTGAAACATGAAGATGAAAACGAGGTTCTATTTATAAGAAATAGGGTTTTATTAATATTCTTCAGCATCTTTGTTGCACCTTATTTGAAGAGTTTTTTTCTACAAAGTACAACTAAACATACAACCAAATTACAGGCAACGCAGAAATTTCATTCAAGTTCCAAGACGCGAATGATTCCTTTAAGCCAACTATAATGCAACTTGAACGGGGCCCAGGGCCAATTATTAAAGACCCGTTTTGGATAAGCCCCGCTTATATATCAGGTAACATAATACAAAGGGACCAACAATCGTGTGGGTCGCAGTCGGGCGGACGTAACCAATAAATAACCCAGATAGGTCCCAACATGACACGTGAGCGCTTAGGCACAGACTCACAGCCACTGGGAATGTGTCGGCGACAACTAGATACGGTTTCCTAGGTATGCCATTAGAGAATACATTGAAATTAATGAAAGAACTAAAAAGAAAAATGTACAAAATTTGGTGAATAATATGACTTGAACTAAACTGAAAAAATTACTAAAAGTTGCAACAGGATTTTGAAATTAATTGTGATATTATTGTACCTAAAACAGTACAAAAAATGCAAATAAACAACTTTTTTACTACATTTTCTGACCGTAAACGACTTATTCCTAAAGCTTCACAATTTCGAAGGTTCAACAATCGATCAAATTCCAAGCTATTAGGTGGTCTGAAGTCGAGAGATAGTACCAGTATAGCTCTCAAAGCCCTCTCGTGTACGAAGAGGAGCGTAGGCGTTGCGCCTGTCTCCACCCACGCATTGTCAGGCAACTATTCCTTTGCATATAGATGATGCAGAATCTTTCCTGTGTAGCAAGGGTAACTTAGTACAAGAGTATGAGTTAGTCACTACTGAGTCGATACTTCGGTTAAATTTTTCTCTCTACGACTTTTTTAAAAGGTGATCTTACTTGTTGTTGTTTTAATTTATTTAATTCTTTAATGTGATTTCTTAAACATAAACGAATATAAACAAGGAACATTAAACAAAAGTAATAAACGGTCTTATGGCTAGAGCCATTTCTTTCAGACAATCATTACGTGAGGAATAAATACATTAATGTAAAACGATTGTATTGAAATTTTTGTCTACTGTAGAAAATGGCTGTTTAAATTATGTTCTCACAATGAATCTAGCACTAAATCAATATTTCTAATAGGCGCAGACATTATCCCTGATCTAATTAATGATGGAAAGGCAACTGGACTTTCATTACCGATAAATAAAGTGACGGCAACCCACGACGAAAGCGTACTCCATGGAACAACAAAGCTCGTTGTGTCGATAAATAAACTGAGTACAAGTGGAGCCGTGTAAAACGCAATACCATGTTAGATATTGGATACTGGCGTAAATCAGTTTTAAAAGGTTACACAAGTGGAGATAGGAAAGCCTACGGTGGTAATGAACAGAGCAACTAAAGCGACGTTGAGAGGGAATTTACGTACGAACGCCGCGTTGCATAATGAATTGTGTAACAGGTACCTAAATTAGATTGCGGAGTGCCTTACGATCTCTCAATTTCACCATTTGGGTAAATTACTAAGTGTGCACTTAAGTTTTGAGAGCAGTTGCAATTAAGTCTCCTAATATATATTATAATAATATCCTCACCTTAGAGTTCTATTGCGATTTATTACTTATAATGCGATTACAATTAGTTTCCATCGGTTAAATGGATACTATAACTTCCTTTAAGTTGTACATCAGTGTGTTAAACCGTAGTTATTGCTCAACCTAATCGGGGCTGTTAGCTACAATTTTTATGGCGAATTTTATAGTCAATGATACTTAAAGCTAGGTACTTAGAAATTCCTGTTTCGCATGCGTCCTGTTGGTCTTGGGCCTACGATTCATTTGAGGCACCTATAATTCTCCGAAGCGCGCCCAAGAACGTTGTGTCCCTGGTTATCAGATGAGCGTCGCGTGTGCGCCTAAAGATACGTCTAGCGATTCTTTGTCAGACTCAAATTTATTGCGAAATTGAACTATTATGCTAATGAGTCGCGACCGATGTCGTAAGAAATACTTACAAACTTTTGAGACATTCCTGGGATTGCTTACAAAGAATTTGGGATTGTTTATTAGAGATTATCAATCTATATGACAAAAATACGAGTTACTCATATGACAGAAGGCTATATAGGTATTCAGCTCTTCTCTCTATTTCTTGAAAGTAACGTTTTCAATTCGGGTTAGTGAATAGCTTAAATATTGAACTACCATGACTCATGTAAAGTATTTATGATCGGTTATAAAGGTAACTGAGCTTAATGATCACAAGCAGTGTCACTGCGCCTGGTTTACGACCCACAAAGGGGTACTAAGGACCTCCTTGTGAAATATTAAAAGAAGAGACTTTTTCCGAGAGCCGGCTCCTATCTTAGATCTTACCCTTTCTTTACCTTACACTGTAAATCTTGAAGATAGGGTCCTTAGACTCGACCAGATAAGAGCCAAGACAGTAATTGACGTTATATATAAGATAGGACAAAGTTATTACAGGGAATATTACAAAGGCGACGATGATATCTAAGGCACTTATAGTTTTAAACGATGATTAACATGTGAAAATGAAGTAAAAGCGGATGTTTAATCTATTATTAATTTAATTTTTGACATAACAATAGAGATAAAAATATCAATGGCCAGAATCTTAATCTTTGTATGTACCCTTGGGACTAGATCAATAAAAAGTAATAAGCGCAATATCAAACCCAATAATCAGAAGTACGCAACACAGAAGCCAAAAGGTATAACCTAGTTAGTTGTCGAGATATATTGCAGATACCGTGATTGGCCGGTGAGCGGCGCAGTTCCGAACTCAATCTGCCGGGGGCGGGGCCTGCCTCGGTAGGGATACCCGACACTTTATCAATTGAAAACACGACTGACAGTTTATTATTAAATTAACCTATCGACCGGGAATATGGAACGTGAAACGCGGGCTAATGAAGCTGATAATAAGCATTATGATGAAGTAATCAACTCAGGTGAGGTGCCTGTGTGGGCCCTTGGCGTCTAATGCGACGTGACAGGACTGAGCACAATTGATAATTATGGAGAAAGAAGCTGCGCTTTGACAAATTGCAGGGAAATTATTGCACGTTGTGGCGGATGAGGTTTTAGCTTTGTCAGAAAGAATTTGAGACTACTTTTCTACTATACCGCAGCCAAATAGACTACATTGACTCATACAATGTGTAATATTATGCAATTGGTAAAAAGTTGTAACAATAGCTAAGTACGTATTACTTAGAGCTAACAACAAAAGCAACAAGTCTAAAACATTTGCAAAACCAACATCACTGACCAATTATCACTATCTCCGATCGAAATTCGTTACAGATCGCATCGGCTGGGCGCAATACTAATGTTATCTTCTTCATGCATCTTAAATCCGTAATATTTTTAAAGTTCGTTAGTTCGACATGCCCCGGAGCATGCCTTTGTTGACATTCACGGCAAAAGCAATTATCGACCTTCACAATCAGACTAGTCGATGCTTAAATACTCTTTAGTTTTTAATACACTGTTTACTTTTGCAGATTTAGGTAAATATATAATATTTTGTAAAGTGCAGATTAACAAAGGCCCTCTTCTGTTTATTCGGCATCACAAAGTAACCTTTTCATGTGTAGCCAACCCGGCATTTTCCAAAATTATCCCAAAAACACACTCAGTCCGCACAGTAGAACGCAATTACCAAAAACATCCTCTCATTTGGCAAATTCACCAAACCAAACCACGTGTCAACTGTGCAATGGAATCTAGATCGTGAGGCAGTGAGAATAGAGTTCGAAATGAAAGCAAGACCATATTGGGCATCGCACGCGTCTCTCGCTGGATCCTTTCCCACGCGCACGCACACAGCCGCAGCGCCGGCGTCCGTGTGTGAGTGTTGCGCGCGCAGCCTGCGTTCAGCCGAGCAAAGAATAACTATGTGATTTTTTTCACCCTACACTCGATTATGGAAGACATCGCTCTTTTTGCACGTATCGGGAAATCGGAATGCGATGTTTAATATGATAAGTGATTTTATTGCAACAGATGCTCTGGCAGTGATTCGTGTTAAGAGATTCCTTGAAATTTCGTAAGCGGGATGACCAGTTTTTCTCGCAATCATGTCCTTGCAGCAAAACGTCTATTGATTAAAAGGTATGTGAGAAATTAATGAGTGCCGTATTGCAGGCATTTTTCTCGGACGAGAATCTTAGGAAGCTTCATTTGGAAAACAGTTTTTAGTGCAGTTAATTTTTACTACCACATGAAGTACACATGATAAACTCATTATAACTTATACAATGTAGTTTGATATTTATAAATAACTCACTCATATCGTAGCATAAAAGCGATCTAAGTGAAGAAGCGTCCTATCTCGGTGGATAATCTTTGCCGCCCGCACTTCGGCATCCGTCGTCGAACTTCATTCAATGGCATATGTCTGTCAGCACATTGTACTTGCTCAACACACTTTTATATTGTATGGATTGTAAACACCAAAGCGTGGCCAGGTGCTCCGACCTTATTAGCATTTGATTCCATTAACAAAATGGCATCCGATAATCTCGAAATATTTCGCTCCAATTTATGCAGTTTCATAAGATCATATTACTAGCGATGTAGAGTAGTATAGTGGTTGCATTTGATACTTTTACAACATTATAAGCGATACTAATGAAAAAGATGAGTGATGCTACTGTTTTTTTTTCTTTTTATGAGGATTTTGTTGCCAGTATCGCAAACCATACAGGATATGTGGATAGTAGGTATTCTTCCGCATTTGATCTAAACTATGATCGCAGCCGTGACAATGAAAAAGAGCATATAATACCGAAATTTCAAGAGCAACCTGTCACGATTCCCTCGAGATAGCAGCACACATGCTCGCACGTGTTTTACGGTCTTCTCAAAGATGATATCTTTGTTTCGTGATGATAAAATGACAATGATAATGGTCGGACTATTACATTTATCGTTATATTTTTCTTTCCTCATATTTCTCGGCCATTTCGAGGTTTCCCTAAAGTCATTGTTCGGACTATAGCAGCTCTTGTCGTTAGCTGTAACAAAGCGACCTCCTTTATCGTGGGACTGTTGATATTATAAAATCTTTTATGGAGTAACGTTTCGTGGTTCAAAATACTTAAAACCTGGCAACATTACCGACTTCCGACTCAACTATAATTTACTCAGATCGTTAATACTCGTTCGTAATTCAAATCGTTTTATAACTAAGCAACCTAAACAATATACTATTACTAATCTTTATGATAAACACTAACACTTATATGTGTTGAAACAAAACCTTTTAATATATCTTCATACAGACCAACACATAACATATAGAACTGTTGTAAATTTTCACATTAACTATTGTCCTTAATATCTCCAACATCGATAAATATTTACGAGGACAAATAAACATCCGAAATCGGAACAAAGCCCTATCAGATCAAGCGCTTGTAAAGACCTTTCGAGTACAGAGGGGAGTCAACCGAATGCACGTGTGGAAACCCGACCCTTTCCCGGAGATAATCATTTTATACGCTCGCCTGAGCCGTGGTGAAAAAATGGTGATTCAGACGTGATCGGTGCGTGTGAGCATCATTGAGAGAGAAATTGGCGACAAAATTTGTTTGAAAATCAAAATTAGGAACATACTTTGTAAACTGCAACCTAGTATTATAAGGTTAAACGTTGGTACTAGCCTTGAACACTAATATATAATAAGGAATGGGAGATAATTAAATAGAATATTAGCCATATAATTTTACTGTTTAATGTCGAACATTAAATAACTAAAGTTAAATTAAATCAATCATAACCACCGCTACTCCCAGGGTTATCTTGATTAGCAATCAAACTGCACTGTGATTAAGTTCCAGACATATTGGAACAAAAACTGCAAGGTAACTAGGCTTCATTACTATTCATAAGCTCTGTCGTATAGCTTCCCAGTATTCTAAGATCAGATAAGGATCAGAATCGCAAACAAACAATGGATAGTACGGAACTAAAAAGAGCGATAAGACACAAAGGTAACAGAAACTTATCCGAGATTAAATTCCCCATTAAAGGTTGTAGAAGTAGCAGAGACATCCAAATTACTGTTGTCGATGGTGGTGGCTTGAGACCCCTTGAGACGTAGGCTGGGTTGGTTGATAATAGTGTGTCAAGCAAAGTCGGGCCGCAGAGCTCTGTAACCATAAATCTTGGAGCGGGCTAACCCTTTATTATTCCGAGGCATGATTGGCCTCGGGCGATCGAAACGCAGAGGTAACAAGGGCGTCTCCGACTTTGGTTTCGTCTTTGCGTTTTTGTTGCTGTTTTAATGGCTTGCCTGTCAGGCAGTGCGAGTAAGGTCAGACGCAGCGAAATGCTGAGTTTAAACCGGGCGCGTATTTTACTTGCAAAGGATTTGGTGGTTCTAGTTAATTTGTTAACACTTCTAGAGAGTCCAGGCATTGTAATCAGAAGGAATAAAACGTTAGGGTTTCCGGGATAGTTAGAGCTTAAGTGGCCACTGACAATTATTTGCTCAGAAAGATTAAATGACTGTTAAAGACGGATAATAAAAATATATTTGCAGAGTTAGTATAAATCAATAGAATTTAATAGGAAATGAGGTATTTTAACACAATTTTATAACTTAAGCACGCCTTATGAAGTTGTCCATAAATAATTGTCGTAAAAAAGAAATAAAAAGTAACTCCGCTGAGCACCTATAGCTCAAAAGCAGCCATAAACAACGCCAGATTTGAATTTAGAAGGCACAGGCTGTCATGAAAATTTATATGTGTCTATAAATGGGAAATAGTGTCGACGGAGCCAACACTTCTGTAGTACAACTCATGTTTATACAATAAGCAGGTTACGACACAATCGTTTTGGTTGAACCTCACATGAAGGCGCTAGAGGGAGCCTCTCACGGGCCGCGACACTTCGCTCGTGTCTCGCATTGGTAAAGGCTGGGAAACACGCTTCCTCGTCTTAGACATTACAGGGCAATAAAATGGTTAGCCCATCACTATTAGTATTCAAGACGTGGCTCAACTTACGCGTGGCGCCCCATGATTTGAAGATAACTGTTACGGAATTACCAACGCCATTGAACTGCCATTTTTAGTACGGTTTAAATTTAGATTGAGATACATTTTTGCATTGTGACGTAAGACTAGAAATTGGTAACTTTATATCAAATTTAAAGTTATATAAAAGAAACTGAGACTATCAAATTGATTTCTTATCCAACAAAGAAATAATTCACGTACCTTTCCGATACCCAGCGAACCGACCTACAGCGAGTGTCGTGTCCGAAAGCATGAATGTGGCAACAATAGAAACGAAACGCAGAGCTACATGACACCGAGGTGTAAGTTCAAACAGGATCGACGCCATACCACGGTATTCACTGCTTAATCTGCTATAAAATCAACGATATTGTTGCTGACTTGGTCTTGTAGCACGCCTGACCGAGTATCGGCGATAAATGGCATATTACCGACTGAATTAAGCTCATATTTATTGCCTATAAAACCACATAAGCGCAGCAGAAACTAAATGCGAAAAACCTTGATCATTCGCCTTTTAAAAGGGTACTCCAATGAATGGTGCCCCACTACTCGTAATAACCACAAAAGCGACGACGTAATAATAATCAATCCTTTCATTCGCTTGAGCGATGTTCAAAGTCCCCTGAGATAACCTTTGTTCAGTGGACCCCCGAAACTAATGACAGCGTTTAGTATTCAAACGAAAATCTATAAGCTGTTGAAATACTTAATACAAGTGTACAAGCATTACTTAAACATTGTTACAGGATTTTGTTAAGCAAGAGTTTTAATATTGAGATAGTTTACCTCTTTAATAGACAAATATGTAGCCATTTTGTATCCCTAAAGAACATGGCACATTTATTTCATTCAAGTTAAATTATAGAGTGCTATAAAGGGACCTCAAGAGTAGAATAGTCACGTATAGAGCCCGCACTTAGGACATTTCTTGATTGAATTGTTTGTGATTGCAAACATGATGCATGCACCGTATTCAGTCACACGACTTGACAATCGCTGCTCTAGATCTAAGCTTTTGGCTACCTCGCTTCGGCATTATATGCAAATTGATACCATTCTCCGTCTTGTGATGCAAATGCTTAGCACAAGGGACAGTCGGATTGCTTTTATGGGGAAAGCTGAGCTTAAACAGATTTAATTTCGTTTCACCTAAGCCCTATTAGTGACCTATGATACATACATACCCATCACGCCTGATTCCCTGTAGAGCGGTAGTCAGATATCACGGATCCCCATTTGTCCCGATCCTGACAGACCACTTTCGTTTCATTGACAATCATACATCTTCTCATACGCTCTCGGCGGTTATAGATACACCTAACGTCACCTTTTTTCAATTTAGCGTCTATCTGACTGTTATATGTCTTATTAGGCCGACCCCTAGGACCTATGATGACTAGTATTTTATTAATATTTTTGTATGTAACGACTCTAACGACAGCCATAGCTAACTAAGACTCAATAAAAAAGTAGATTAGCTTAAATTTTGAATAAAGCAAAAGCATTAAGGTAAAGATTTAAAACAAAAAAATGAATCAATAAAATACAGGCAGGTTTAAGTATTCCAAATGCAAAGCAACAATGGACCATATTTCAGTCACCTTAAAGCGTACAATGTTGACTGGATAAGCTTAAATAAATAACTCGGACGATTGGGCAATACAAGCCAACGATTGTACCCAACAGCATGCCAGAGTAAAAAGAGAGGACAATTTAGAATTTGAGCATATATTGCGTCATAGTAATCTAACGATATAGAACACATGAATGAATTGATAGCATAAGAGAAAGTCTTACCCCTTCTCACTTGTTTGTAAATACGGATTTACGGTTCACATACATACATAAACATCACGTCCGCTGCCCTGTAGAGGGGTAGGCAGAGATCACGGATTCCCATCCATCCCATCAGTTTCTCAGAAACCACTTTTGCTTCATTGACACTCATACACCACTTCTAAAACACTCGACAGTTATAGGTACTTCTCCATCACCCTTTTCCAATTACAGTTCACGGGTACCGAAATTGTAATTCAAACAAAAATGGCATCATAAAGGCAAAGCAGACCAAATTGTATGGTAATATGGCACGTCTGACGGATTCCTATTGGCATTTGAACCTCCTGGTCAAAAGCATTGGAAAGCAGTTAGTTTGGTGGGAACCCTGCGTTTCCATGGGAACCCCTGAGGCCGGGCGGCGAAGCTGTAGCCTGCACCGTGCTATCGCCTCAGGCTACCATTTTACCGAGGCTCAATTCCGTAAAGCCTTTTCCGTTTGTTACGTAGCCTCCACAACAATAGGCGAAACAGAGACAGGCAATCATGAGGCTGAATACTTGATTATGGGCTGCAGAATTGCATACTGTTGCGGCAGGTTTCTCATTGATTCTTGTACACTGCAAATTGGTACGCATGTGTTGATAAAATTCTTAGAGGTGTATTTTTTCTACGTCTATTTCTTGACCTCAAAATAGAGATAAGAATGTCTAGACTAAAGATTTAGCGAGCAGTCTTAATAGCAAAACGTGGTTTCTATGCATTCAACTGTAAAAGCTCTGTCGCGTTCAAAACATTCTTAGAAGCAAAAACTGAACCGAAAGCCAGACGAGAGTCAGACGCCAAAGCAAAAAACAAGAGCCCCTTAATCCACTAACCAGTAGCTGCAAGATTTGAATCAGCATTCTGTAATTGCTCATTGATTCGTACTTGATTGATTCAAACAAATAATCTCTAGTGAATCGTACAAACATTTTAGGTTAGGAGTTTAGAGCTACTTCAATAGTAATTTTAAATACATTCTTACTATTGCATTGAGTTCATTACATTGTTTTTATTTACGACTTAAACAATAAAACTAACAAACATTTCTATGACCTAAGAAAACACGTCTTAGTCTAAGTCCTAGATTATATTCTTACACCATTGCTTAACACTTTGTTTCTCTTCGTGAAGTAACATAAACCTAAGAACACGTGAAGGTCCTATTTTGCCTAATTCCTATGTCCTATTACTTAATACAATTCCAAGCTCATCGTGAAACTTTTCAAAATTTCTGAAAGAGCCAAGAGTCACGGCGTCATGCCTAACACCAGTCGAGGCCCACTCACGTGCCAGAGATTCAATCTCATAGATAATGCTTTAATATGACCCCGGATCACAACGCTTACGGAAATGAAGTTATCGGCCTAAGAAGCCGACGCGAACGAGATTACGAGACTAAATCAAATGCTTTGTGTCAAGGAATTTACATGCTTGATGGATTTAATGCTTTAAAATTCCATTGCATTTTTTATTTACAAATTATGGTAGTTGATAATCCTTTGGATGGTATTTAAATTAGATTGTATTATATTGGTTGTTTCCATTGAGATTAATGTCTTACCTATTGCACACATAAGATAATTTAAATCTCAAGAAACGTATGATATAAATTGCCTGTTTACTGCCCTAGCACGTTACTAAAGATGCCATGATACACTGCTATTAAATGCAAACAATTCTACAGCTAGCACGGCAGTATTGTGCTTTGCAAATGACAATCGCTGTTAACCAACTTTCCCCGAAGCGCGTGTTTAGCCTCACGCAAGCAATAGAGCCTTCGCACTTAGCGGCGTAATTCAACACGTTTTATATGCAATTTGCAACTACCCCACTTTCGTTTTTATAACTGGCGCATCGAGGAAGTTGCATCATGATGTACCTTTGTTTACATCCTTACATTCATGTCCTTTTATCACTTATAGAGAAGTCAATACATCGATTCATAAAATCTCCATTGGCTATTTGTATAGTAGTATTTATTGGGATTGTGATAACTTTTATATGGGACATTGATGACAGTTTGTTAGACCATCACCTAATAGATTTTATTTACCCTTAGTCGCTTCGACATGAGAGACCTACGATATTCGTCCCAGCTAGCACGGGACCTATAGTTTGTACTAACAAAAAGGCACAATCTATTAAATCGGTGACAAATAGTTGTGTTACACTTTATCTCGCATCTTAATTATCTAATTTGATGAGGCTCAATAAAGTTAAATCTTCGACCGGTAGGGAACTGGTAAATAAATTGAGTCCGATTGTCGCTAACTTCTTCGTCCCATGTCGTGTCGTTTGGTTCATCAGGCCACATGGGAGTAGATAATGATCTGGGAGCTGAAGCGGACCCCATTCACTATCGTAATTATATCAAACACCTTGGCAATCCAATTAGATAACACATTAGCATAAGAACTGCTTTAGAGATAAGGTCGTTCACTCTCTCAATCTCATATGTGGTTGTTATGTGCAATTTTGTGTATAACTAATCTTAAATTTTGTACAAATACTCTCCCTATGATCACATGTAGATAAAAACATTTAGGACTAAGCTTTTTTTCAAATTTCGCAAAATTTTTCTACCTGTTTTACGACGCTTTTTGTTATTTTTTAGTTAAGAAAGATTATACATGTATCTACAACTGCTAACATAACTAAATAGTGGAGATATTCTCTAGATTCTCTTACCAGGGGATCGATGTCTTCCACGTTACGTGACCACGACGGCATGGTCAAAGAGAAGCACAAAAAACCAGCTTATTTGGGCCTGTAATCGAGACTAGCTGACCGTGACTGTCCGCCTTAAAACTGTTTACATAGCGAAGCGTTTATTCACGCACGACCAATGGAACCGTGATTAAAAGTATGATTAGAATATAGATCACACTCAGTTCGTAAGAGTACCTGATCTTCATGAAAGCAAAGGGAACAAATTACACATGTACACGTCAGAACCGTTTCCCTATGGAGCGGTATTTAGAGATCAAGAAACTTATATAATTTTCCTTTATTTTAATAATAATAATACAGCATTTATTTACAGCCATAAAACACACACATTGCAAAAATTTTACAAATCAAACTTACGAACTAGGGGATATAGCTTGTGCAAGTTATTGTCGCAGCAAAAAGGTCCTAAATCAGCTTTTAACACTTAAGCATCATTGCCAACTATGAATATACTTCTTTAGTTATTCAATTATATTAAGTAGTCCTAACGTTATCATGTTCAGTATATTACCTATTCGGTTAAGGCAGTGTTTGTCAAAAGTTCAAATTCAATTTAGCTAGACCTTAAGCCTGAGTTACACGTGCAGGTACAAAATGCTTTTTGCGGTCTTTTGCAATGGAACAGTTTATTGATAGCTATCAATAATTTGATTGATATTATCGCGGTTTATAAATAGACCTAATATGATTTGATAAATCTCAGCAACAGTGTTAGATCTTGCATTTGAATAAGATATAATAAGCTCTATTACTACTTTGATAAAATTGAAATTCTTTTGCAGTTTAACTGAAATATTTTGCAATGATGCTAGAATGACTATAAATTTGGTTTTTTAGGTCAATAATTTTATGGTTGTTCTGCATAAAATAGTTATGGCTATACAATACCTAACTTAATACCTAGTCTATTAAATAAAAACGTTTATAATTAAATATTTATTGGAAATGTTTTATACCATAAAGTGGCTCCAGTCAAGTCATTTCAAGACTTCTATCCCTAGGCAAGATTATTCTACCAAACTAATCAAAACCAACACATCCATAGGACTGACTGAATCATAGTATATTTATTTGTTAAATACTATATTAAGCCTGGCTGCACTATAGATAAATCATAAATATTAACAGTTTAAAAGACACCAAAGAAGATAAAATTCTATTGAATTCTTAAGTTCCCCTGCGGACTCGAATCGATTGGTTCCATCGCAGTGATACTGACAAAACACTATATCAAGCTCCAAATCGATTTGCTGCAAGATGACTGTTTATTTAATGACTTCAAGTTCATCTCGACATAGAGTGACATCTAGGATCTCGATTGGAAAACTGTTCCTTTAATTAATCGTCAAATAAGGTTTTGTTTCCTTTACATATAGCTTTACTTTTATAGCTATACTTTAATATCTATCTTCTTATTGCAAACTTCATTTTGTTAGAACCTTCAACACAGCATATAAAACCTCTTTCTATTTCTCACCTTCAACGATTCTATCGTATCCATACCTGTTCCTGCACATTTCCATAGGGAATAAAGCAATATCTGTGAGCTATGCAAATCATCGACCACGCATCGGCAAAGGGTCATCGCCCGATCTGCGGCATCCGACAAGCCTCGCTATTGACTCAATCGATTCGTCAAGAACATCATCGGAAAGGTCAATGTCGGTACACCTAGGTGACAGTAACGTGGTAGCCATGTTTACTTTGACACCTCTCAGTTTCTCGATGACTAGCTCGGTAAATACCAATATTTACTTTCCCTGTTTTTGGGCATCGGGTTTATGATGAACCGTTAGATGTTTAATTTTAATTTACTAGTTGCAAGAGCTTGAAGTTTAATATACAATTTATTTTTTCTAGATTCCCGCGCTCCGTAAATTCCCGCCGAGATAGACGCCATTTGGGATCTCCACGGCACACACTAATTGACTGACATTTAATTGTAATTGGTAAATTAATATAATAACTTATTCATGTATAACGTTTTTTTATTTAATCTTGTATTTTATATATCCATCAGTACTATTGTGTCTTTAATGTATTGTGGAGTTTCAATAAAGGATTATTAATATTATTAAACCTAAATTAAACACATTTTAAAGGGATCAGACTACAAAATTACAGTAATAGATAAAATGCAAAAGACAATAGATGATCTCTCAATAGTTGAAAACTTGAAAGAACCAGTTGAAATCATAATTAACGATCTCGATAAGACAATAGGATGAATTCTAAAGACCTCTGCAACAAAAACCTAATTGATTGAAACCGATGAACGGGTCAAAGTTTATTCAAAGGAATATTAATGAATTATTGACCAATAATGCATCTTCGGTATGATTACTAAATCTTTATTATTGAGTATTACAAAAGACTCATTTGAATTACAGGACACGCTATAGTTTTTGTAATAATGTACTTAACAAAGGTTCATTTGATAGTTATTGACTATTTCTAAAGCTTTACATAATCTTTAATCTATAGAAAAACTAACATCTGTCAATTATAATACAGTAACATGTAATTTAAAGTACCCTAGAAGTAAACTGGTAAAACTAAAGTAGACCATAGTTTCGTCACAGCAAATGTTTGTTTGAATAAGACATATTGCTGATTCGAAATAAATGGAACGAATATCTACTTGAATAAGCTTTGAGCTTGTTAGAATTGCCTAACGATGATTCTAAATGAATTTGAGACGTAATCATTAATCTTGAATTTAGATAAGATATTAACACTCCATTGTTAGTGGAAGAAAGTTGAGCAATGCTATCTGTTATTAATTACACAGATGATCGGCCGCAATTAGTTGAAGTCAAACATCGTAAGTAGTGTAAGGCTATCCTGAACATTAAAATGATCTTACTTGATCTACAACTATTGAAATGTTTTCATACGTACATAAACATCAAGTTCGCTAATCCCTTTCGGGGTGGACAGAACCTTGGAAACGATAATATCTCTAACGTCACTTTTTAGCAAGAGTATTGGGGTTGTAATGTTACATTTAACATTGGTGACTGGTTGCTAGCCTATCGACCAACAGATTCCATTTATTTTAAGACCCTTGGTAGTCGTAGTACGATATGACGGGAAGAACGGCAGCTAGTTTGCTTTTTTCATGTTTTCATTGCCTAATATATTCCCAATCATTACTTAAAATCTACCGAGCACTTTACTAAAACATTATTAGGTGTGGATATAATGATCTGCCACAAGAACAGTAAAATAAGTCACATTGCATTATTTGACAGCGCTTACAGCCAGGTCGTGTAACGGTACCTTTACTATTCAGTTCATGGTGGATATAAATGTTTAGGCTAATAAATGATCATATTAATCCAGATAGATTTACGAGTTACGTGGTAGTAAGATGTCTTTCGCACAAATAGGTGACATATTGAAATGGGTAAAATGAGAATTACCTTATCTATAATAATCTCTGCCTACCCCTCTACAGGGAATCAGGCGTGATGTGTATGTATGTATGAGAATTACCAGTTACCGCTGGGTTTGTATGTGTATCAATTAAGCGAAAATGGTATAGTAATAGAACGAATTTAGACGTGGTATTTTTACTATTTGTCGAAGTAGAATATTGACTGTTGCTTCATCAAATCTCTAAATAAATATATGAATGACGTGTGTATTCAACAAATACATACTATACCAATGGTTCACCATTCCATTAACTATAGCCACGGTTAAAATAATTATGTATAATGATTTTCAATCAATAGTAAAACAAATAAGGAGATAGAAAATGTGGTTGCGAAATTTGTTTGCTTGTTAATATAGTTTTACTAGTGACATACAATCATTATTTGTTACAAAATCAATCACATCATTGTAATCATACTATTTCCAAATAAGACTAATGATTTACAACTTCTACTTGTCTTCTTATTTGTACTTAGACTAATGCCATCACTGTATGTAATGTACAATCTGATTTCTAATCAACTAAACGGTCAACTTAACAACGTGCTTAGAACATAGTATTGTATGGTATATAAATAGGGGTATATAAAGGATCTGTGTAGGTAACTTAACATTTTATAATACTAAAATCAATCTTTAACAATCAATCGAACTTACAAAATACCTATTACATTATAAAACACCAAAATGGTACAAAGCTACATACCTAACCGACATCACAAACATTGTTTACAAAAGTATCAGCCATAAACAATGAAATAAATTCAACAATTGCGAGTAATGACAACCGCCTTGACATTTCCCAGATGATGCAGCCAATGGTAATCTTTAGCGAGTAACGCTTTACCCTGTCGAACGCTCTAATAAAGTCGTGATTTCGTGTTCGACAATCATCATATCACATCGCTGCCTGTCTTCCATTTCAATATTGTCCTATAAACGAAATTTAGTGGCTTTGTTACGTAGCAGATCACGAATCAGGTTATTGTCTCGTCAAATGTTAGTTTAGTGAATGTGGATTGTGTAAGTGGAGCAATGTATAGGACTGTAATACCATACAAATACAATATGTAGAGGACTGTCATACCATAGTAATGTAATTACGTCCATAATATAACTGTAACATACATTTGTAATCACTCTGATGTACTACTTTTCCTTCATTCACTCAATCGACGATATTTTAAAATAAATAGTAGACATATTTTTTTACAATATGACGTAATTAGTCAAAATAAAGTTAACCAATACCAAAATGAACCTATCCAAGTACTCCTAAATAGCGTTCCCGACTTCCCATCATCCGTTACAATATCAACAATACACGCCAAGAAGTCATGGCGCAATAATAACATCAATCCCACCAGGTCCCATTTGAATAGGTTCCCATTCAACTTATATCGAACCTGGGCCTGCATCAATAATAGCTTGATGGATGACACGAACCACTTCAATCAGAATGTTTTCTTTCACATCATTTACCCGGCCTTATTACTGCAATGCACTTCCAGCTATGATATAAACCACTTCGGAATATCCCATTCTTAGCGCCTTCAATGCATTTTGAACCTTGTTCTTAAGGCTGTTGGGTTTATTATTGAATAGAGATTGCGAAAAGCTCGTTAGTGAAGAAAATTTTATCCTTAAGTTTTTACAGTTCTATATAGTTCCAATATCAATACCGTATATAATTTGAAACAAATTATGTACAGTATAATTATGAACGTTTGTAGATAGAGTTTCAATAATAAATTAATTAGATAGAACACAAAATACAGATATAAATGTAACATAATAAAATTATATGAGACATCAACTTCTATGTACGTTATCTATGACAAATTATTAACAAATCTAACTATCCTATATAATAACAACATTTGAAACCCCATACACACGATAAAAAGAACACAAGAAAACCCTGCAGAGACAAGAAATCCCGAAACAGAGCCAGCGCCGTTCGTTAGCGACAATACGATGTATTTGATACAGATATATCTGTAAGGCGATTACGTTGGGTCACAACTCAAACGAGCGCCTTATACGGAACGGAAACGGCGAGACTAAAGCCTTAACTTAACTGGAAGCGGCTTAGAACGTCAACTCAGCTCTGCCCTTTTACAATTTTGCATACGATTAGTTTTGCGCCGGTTGTCTCAAAGGAATACACTGGACACCTAACCTAGCTGATTAAGAGGTGTTTGGAGGGAAACAATATAGGAAAATATTATAGTTGTTTTTGTATTATTTTTTTAAATGATAATTGATTTCTAGCGTATTATAATAGTGTTCCCGCGACCACGGCCTATGCAACTGGGTCGAAACGTCGGGTGAAATAAAGGTATTTATATCTTCATCAATTTATCGTGATACGACCCGGACTCACATAGTAAATAAAATGAGTATAAATCGCGAATTTAAAAATAACTAACATAAAAACAAAAAAAAAACAAACACACGCATTCACGACCATTAACCCTTGAGGGGTAGTCAGAGGTTCAGGTGTCCATCTCCGCAATTGCGAAGGTAGTAATTCTATGGACACCTCGAACCCACGTGTTAACCAGATAGTCAGTACTCAATGTGACAGGTGGTCAGCCATGTCGCCATATACAAGCACTAACTATTACCTGTTCGACGAACAGGTAGGTTTTCTCACGATGTTTTCCCTCGCCGTATAATTCAACGCATTTCGTAAATGTGTTTTTATTACGAAAATGTTCATAGAAATTCATTAAACTTCATTTCCATTGGTACATGCTCAAACGGGATTTGAACCCTGTACCCACTGATACAGAGCCAAGCCCCAAACAACTGAGCTACGTCGAATTCAACTGAGCTACGTCGAATTACAACTGAGCTACGTCGAATTAACTAACATAATGTATTAATAAGAATCCCTGCATTATTCTTCATGGTTTTCGACATTCCTGAACTCCGTTACATCAAATACTAATATATCTATCAGTGCCACATGCAACTAACCCTTGCTGGAATATTTTACAAATCATATATTTTTCTATCCATCTATTATTTCAGTTGCATTGTAAACTCCTCAACAAGTGGACTAGGCACGAAAAATTAGGTCAGACTAATTCATGATGATTGTGCCAAATTGTTCGCGTGTCTCTCTAGTTTCGTCTCGGCTTACATAAGATCACATTTGATCAAATTACCGACATCTAGTGTTTGAAATCTGCTCTAATGCTCTTTGGTTATTTTGGTGATAGTTTAGATATTACTTCACCTAGCTGAAAGTATAAAAGTATAGACTTTCACTAGATTTTTCACTTAATTTATACATGGCAACAGTTTGAAATAGTTAGAGCACTTATTATTTCTTTCAGTACTTTTCAGCAGTAGTATTATTATCATTGCAAGTAAAAGGAATTTTCAAATGTTGTACATGTAATATACTATTTTAAATGAAATGTACCTAACCTTCATTGTTTAAAGGAATTTGGAGAGATCAATAACAAAGTTTTCTCTTATCATTTTTCCCCATAGAAGCATCTATCTAAATCCAAAATTTATAGCTAGCACAACTAAAGAAATAAACAACTTTGACCCCATAACCAAGTTATTCCAAGTACATTTTTGTTAACCCGAAGCAATAAACTATAGGCTTAACTCCTCATATTCACTGCTCCACAGATATTGTCAGATTAGGTGTCAAAACACATATTTTATTAGAGTGCGTGCAGTCGAGATGCAACTAACAGATAATTTTCATATATTCTTTCTTAATAATTAATGTACCTTAAGAATATTTCTGTTATTGATCTAACAGTTCGTTACCATGTATTAAGTAGGTATGTGACTATTAAACATTAAAAATCAGTGACATCTAGAGAAGAATAAACCACCAATCATTTGCGCAGGTTTTGTACTTTGGTATCTCGCTATAACTATCACTTACTATAGTGTATTCGCGTTAAGAAAATAGTGACGTCATGATAATCAGAGGTTAAACTGGCCAATGAGACGTGAGTAAATGAGAAAACAAGTCACATTGACCAATCGCAGACATTCGTTGTCACGTCTCATTGGTCAAATCGTTTGGGTAATGATGACGTCACTATTTTCTTAACGCGAATACACTATACCTCTTGTTAAGAACAAATATTAAATGCAATTCATACATTAAGTCCCAGATCTTATACCTTTATAATTATACTTATTAAAACTATACTTGTATAACTATACTATGTTATAGCATAATACAAAACTATACCTACATATAGTCTTTGAAATATCATATGCGAACAGAATACAATCGTGATCAACCGAGTATCGGGTTGCATAACAACATTCTCATTAAACCTTACCCATTGTCTTATTCGTTTGTGATTCTAAGACACCTGCCTTTGTATAATTAAACTTGGCTTTTATCTCACAATTACTATTTATAGTATTTTATGTAACTTAGTTTTCTTTAGTCCAGATTTGTAGTAAATAGTTATGTCACATTGATTCGAAGTCATATAAATAATAGTTATAAAATAACTAATAAAAACATCGATTGGTTAATCTTTTATGTTGCGTATTACATCACTTTAGTGTAACTAGGATATTTTATCACATTTAATCTGTTTCCAGGAGCAAATATGCACTATATTTACGAATTTCATGAAGACAGGTATCTTAGAAATTGCCCATCTCTAAATGTAGTGTTACATGTAGTAGTATTTGTAGGATGCTTTAAAAACTCTAAATATTAGTAGAGCTCATCCATTATGAACAATATCGTTCAAAGATACTACATAAACTTTAAGTATGAATAAAGGTTCAGTCATAATGAACTATATCGTTCAGGCTTAGAGCAAAGATGATATCTGAGAATTTATTGCCATTGATCGTGATTGCATAGGCATAACTTGATTATTATTCATAGTGTGTGCGTAAGGATTGTTGCTAGAATAATAGTGCAATATACGAGTAGGATGAATGGAATAATATAATGTAACTGAAATGTTTTCACACTTTAAACTGAAAAGAGCCTACTTTGGACTGTACTGCTGAAAACATTGAAATAATTTTGTAATTAAAATAAATTTTATTTAGTTTTCTTTCAGTTTGTTCATGTTATTATTATAAGTATTGGGTTTTCGTATTAATATTGTCGTATTCTTGAATTTACCGTTGCTTCGATCACTATAACATTTGTTCCGTATAAAATGCAATAAGGATAAAATTACTGGAGAATTTATGGTTGACAGTAACAATGCATAAATATAAGAAAGTACGGAATAACATTCAAATAAATCACGCGACAGACGCTATCTGCAAGATATAAGTTAGCCAGGGCTTTCGGAGGGCCATTGTTTAAAATTCGCCAAAAGAAACCGGTTCGATAATGGAACTGAAATGATGGTCCATGCACAACAAAGGAATGCGAGGGACCTCTAGATATACACACGTGTAGGTTTGGTTTCATGGTTTAGGAAATGTCTAAGGTATCGAAGACTTAAGAAATATAATCGTAGACATTAGTATAGGAAATGATAATCAAAAGCATTCTTCAGAAGTGTTTGAAAAACTTGGTAGATGATGGGGACACGTTATAAACCTATATTCTTTTTATTTACTAAAATTACTGACTATTTGTGATTCAACTTACACAGTTTACTAATCTGAAATATAAATCTCATGTTAATTATCCTCAGGATAAGTGACATCGCTTATTAATTACATTCAAGACACAAGTAAGTAAGATAGTAACTCTCCACGCATTCTCTCCAATACACGCAAATAAATATGTACAAAAGGCGTATAATTTTGACTTAATAACGCGGGTTGACGCAATGGCATGGCAACCATTTCTCCACTGAATCCGAGGTAAATGTGGCCATTACCAAATGAGGAGGATCTTTAGTTTCGGCGACTTTTTCCCTTAATCGCAGCAGATTCCGCCGAGAATCGCGACGCGTAAATCGTCCCAAGACACGTCAGGAATATGAAACGAAGGATAATGGACCTGTGTTTATGGTAATGCGACTTATAGGAAACTATTAAATTTGCAAGCAAGTTGCCGCGCGGCTGCCAAGAATTTACGGAGCCTCCGCCACATAAATTGACTCTTGATACAGTTTAACGGAACGCTTCTAATATAGGCTATAGAGTGTATATGTACATACCTACATACGCATTATATACGTACTTGTATACCTTAGATTAAAAGACTTAAACGTAATAAGAATGCTAACTAGCTGCTGTTCTTTCCGACATGTCGTAGAAGGTGACTAAGGGACTATGGCTAAATGGGTTCAATTAAGCGGTGGGTTAGCAACCTCCCACCAATATTCCATATGACATCACAACCCGTTATGATGCTAAAAAGTGACCTAGGTACTCAATCTGTCTACCCGAAAGGGATTGAAGCACGTAAATGTATGTGAATATGTAAACTTCTAGCATATAAATTAAGTCAATATGTATTATGATGGATTATAATCCCATCTCCTGTCCATGGAGTTATGATACATTTAGCGTCCAACACGACATGCCAGTCATAATTGTATGAATATCAAACGCAGTACCAACAGAACAAATGCGCCAGATCTATCACACACCAATAGCAAGGGACACGCAATCAAAATGTATAATTTGTACCCGTTCTAGGTCAGCGCAATTTAAACGCGTACTTGTAGTGACGCCATGCTTTACTGAATCAGGAGTAGGCCCGTTTCTCACGGTTTCCTCGCCGCGTCATTCGATTTGAAACGAATTTCGGGAAGTGCCTATTATTATGCTTTCAGATCTAAGTCAAATAGAGGATTCGGGGCAAAAAAGGGATCCATTACGGAGCGTAACGAGGTAGTCCACGATTGGCTAATGTACTTCTTGTCTTGGGCCCTTATTATAAAGGCATTACGACTAATGGATCATCCCGTGATTGGGCTTTGCGTAAGGAAGCCGCCTCTTGTGAAAGTTTTAAGTATCCTTACTTATATATGACATGCGTGTTTCCCTTTATAGTGACAGCAGATTGAGGAATGTTATTTTCCCGATTTCTAACTGATACATTGAGTACTGACTATCTGGTTAACACGTGGGTTCGAGGTGTCCATAGGATTACTACCTTCGCAATTGCGGAGATGGTCACCTGAACCTCTGACTACCCCGCAAGGGTTAATGGTCGTGAATGCGTTTGTTTGTTTTGTTCTAACTGATATTGATGCCTTACTTCTAAGTAGGTAAAATCTCCAAAGGTACATGAAATTTCAATTAACATCTCTAGTGATCTTATCTATAAAATATTATATCAAGCCGTGATACAATACAAATTTCGTTTATTAGGGTCTCTAAATATTGTAATAAATCAAATAAGGGTTAAAAGTAAAGGAAAGTGTCATCTACATATGAAATTACGAATCTGTTATACTTTATATTAATCTAGGTTACGTTATAAGCTATAAATTGCATAAATGTGTAGTTTTCAGTGCCATGTGCATTAAATTACTTCAAATGTTTGACACACTTTTTTTGTATGTGACTAAATTCATGATTACCTTTTTCGTAATATTTCGGGTGGAGACTTTAAAATCTCTAACGATTTCCATTGCGAAATAATACTTGCTACACATTCGTGACATTTTGTAAAGTGTGAACCTTATTATACCATAATATGTGCACAAGAAAATAACAATATAATGCAATATAATGTTAAATTCGTTCAAATATTGTATTAAAATAGATGTCATATCTCGTAAAATTCAACTAACTTCTATCCCGAGTATCTGTGGATTTACATATCAATTCATTTAAATCATAATATTACTCTGCCTTAAAGGAAATCATAAGAGTTAATGTTTTAAAATAGCTAAGACCGTTAGAGTGGAATGTTAAATATTAGCGTGATAGCATCATTCGCAGTAGGCCGGCCTGTTAAACAATGGTCTAATAAAACAGAATATTATGAGTAGGTAAATCTAACCCCTAAGGTCAAGCATGTGTTAGTCATAGCATTTAATGCGATATCTTAAAGCAGTGCGCCGTCAGAGGATTTGCAAAATGCATTCGTGATAGAGCTTGTAAAATCACATAATTTGACTGTGATTATATGGATATAACTAAGTTTGTTAAAGGGTTATTATATATTTTGTCTATTGTAGTGTTTTTGTAAAAAGACATTGCTTTATACATAATAGTAAATGTTTATATTGAGTTGCTTTTATTGGATGTAAATAAATTTTATCAATACACTAAAGATACATAGTTTATACCGAAAAATACTAGTAATAAAGTTAGAATCTGCTCGTTAATACATACAATATTTGACTCCTGTTTATAAAGGAGGTACCCATATTAACAGTTAACCCTTGATAGTATATCTGCCTGTGTAAATGGCTTATTACACAAGATTGAACGAGATGACAACGTTATCATCAAATTGGGTGCTCGCAACCAAAACTAATGGGAAGGAAACCTTTGAGATATTCGCAGCTTTTTACCAACCGAAATGAGGGCGGCATCTTTCAACTTTTTAGAGTAATGCCCAAGATTCCTTAATTTTGATATCAAAGGTCGACCGCAGTTTAATGCCCTCGAAATGCCCAAGCGAACTACTGAGGCATCGTCCGCATTTTTCGGACATATTTCAACGGAACATAATCTCGACTAATTAGGGAAAATTTCAAGGAGATCTTGAGACGGTCACGGCAGCGTGTTTGAGAATAAGGTACTGGATTTGAAGGAAAAAGAACGTATAGAGTTGAAGTTAGTAGATAAAAGGGTAATGAAATTATTTATAGAGCTACATCTGATATATACTAGGAATTGAAAGTATAAAAGTTAAGAAAAAATACATGTTAGCAACAAAAACTTCGCACTTCTAGTTAGATCGTTATTAGCACCTATGAAAGTTTTATTGAAACTAGTTCTGACCAAAACTAGCTGATTGAAAAGCAACAAACACTACATTACGTCTTAAATATCCATAAGTGTGAATAGAACAACCTTTAAAAAAAAACCTAAAAATAATCTTGTCCCTAAATTTACATATTCGCTATACTAAACAGTTTCTTAGCATTCTAGATACAGGACAGCAAAAGATTTCTTTTCACTGCTATATATGAAGATTATAAATAGGTAGACCTACTAGGGCTTTCAATGGTTCATACCTAACATGCCTTAAAATATTAGAGATGGGCACTCAAATTTCTGACCAACCCGCTACAATAAAAAGGGAATGTTCATACACAAGTCGTGAAGCGTATGTTATGTAGGCAGATTGAAAGTTCTGTCAAAAAGCACAAAGGCGGGAACAGGCTCAATGTTGCCAGCACACGTCTTAAGGCCGCTCCACACTCCGGTGCTGATCGCTTTTACCAAGATAATTGGAGTGGGCGTGACCGTGTATACATGGCCGAGCCTCGATCGAATCAAAAATCGATTGTTTTATTGTCGGACCCACAAATTGTTTTTGATGCATATAAAATGACGATAATGACTGCGAGTGAACACAATCATAATCGAATTCGATTTTCAATCGAATATCTTCCTTTTTTAACTATTGTGTGGCTAACTCTTTGTTACAGGTTAGGTAAGGATGGGAAAGCTCTCTTGTACCAATATACAAGCTATAAGGAAGAACTGTAATATTCATACTTCAATTTATTAGTGCATCAGGCATGTTAAATAGCAGTTTTTTAATATTTTTTCTAAATTACTAACTAGCAAACTATTTATTCACACGTTGTTCTACAGTATATTTATACTGGAAATAGAAAATTGCTCAATACTTGTGAATACAGATCAATTAAAACTGAATTTTGAAGGCGTTTACTAATTACTTTTGTCCAATCTAAGCCCATTACTGCAAACCAAAAACAGTCAATGCAAATGTTTGAACAGTAAGTACAATAAGTGAGAAAACTCTAGCTTTCTACAGCCTTAAATGGGTAAGTATTTTAATGAGAGCAACAAAGGTTCCGCAACATACTATGCCATTTATAGATTAATGGCTCTAGCACTTTTGTTTGCGACTGTATTTGGCTATTGCTTTCAATGTGGTGCTACAAGTCTCGAATAATGCCTATCATTTCAGTGTTAGGAAATAAACAATACCTTTGTAGTGTATAACGTTAAGTATAAATAAATTAAATAAGTAGAAAACATATGAAGTAAGTAAATGATAAATTTTAGTCTAGTTAGTATTTTAAGTATCATTTAGGGATTACAATAATTCTTCTTAAGACGGGTGGGTGTACGTAGTTTAAAGAACAGAAGAGCATGTATGAGAAGGTTAATGGGTGTGAGTGAAGCAAGTGAGTTTTGACAGGATCGTTCCAGGTGGCGATCGATAGTATCTGCCTATATTATTAGGGACGTAGAGTAGCGAATATATCTATGTATGTATGCATGTGCAGGATATTTTTAGCTCGTAAATAATTCAACTAACTTCTAGCATAAATCTATTAAAAACTGTATCAAATCCAACAAACGTTCGCCTTTTAATCTCAAACACTCCACCACAACATAATTAAATATGAACATGTGCATCCTTTAGAAAAATGACAATAACGAAAAAGCACTGTGAGAAATACACAACAGATGCAGGGGCCCTTATTTTTATTTATAAAAACATCCCATATGATATATGGATTCGACCCTCTGTACCCTAATTGTCTATTACCCTACCGCGAAGTATTTCAGTGAATTGATACGCGAGAAGGGATGGGATTGATTAATACTGAATAGTATACAGTGAGTAACAATAATTTTCTAATAAAAAAACATTTACGAAATGCATGCAATGTTTGTCGAACAGTAGTTAGTGCTTGTAAATGGCGACATGGCTGACCACCTGTCACATTGAGTACTGCCTATCTAGTCAACACGTTGGTTCGAGGTGTCCATAGAATTACTGCCTTCACAATTGTGGAGATGGAAAAATGAACCCCTGACTACCCCGGAAGGGTTAATGGTCGTGAATCCGTGTCTTTTTTTTGAGCAACATGTTATACTGATACTGAGTAGTATAAAGTGTTGTATTCAGTTATATTCAGCTCCTATGATAGGTAAATGTTACTAAGTTTATGTTTCAGTGAAAAGTGAATGTAAGTTTAACTAGCTTATTGAATATAACAAGTTTGTACATCTGTATGTTACTTATCTTGATATGGAAGTTATTATTAGATATGTAAATATAAGAATTATTTTAATATGATTATTCATTGAATATTGTATTCATATAAAAATAAACAAAACGATACAATCTATGTAAGATTAATATCAACTTGTACTTTATATATGAATTCTGTATCTATAATGTAAAATTCAAAATATTGAACCAAAAAATAATACAATTGAGTACTGACTAACCCGAAGTTAACACGTGGGTACGAGGTGGCCATAAAATTACTACCTTCGCTATTGCGGAGATGGACAACTGACAACACCTGAACCTCTTACTACCCCGCAAAGGTCAATGGTCGCGAACGCGTATGTATGTATGCATGTATGAACCAATAAAAACTAAGTAATCTATTCCCATCACTATATTAGGGCAGCCATTTTGATTCATTGTGTCAACTGTCACTGCAATGTTGTACTCCAGTGCGTGGATCGCCATCGCAAATATCCTCACGACACCGAATATATTAGCCTTTACCACGACTTTAATATATAAACGAATATACAGACGTATTCATTAATGTAAAGATGATTAAGACCGCAAGTTCTTTTACCAACAACAGGAATTAGTTACACATCACTATCGTATTTTCACACTGTAAATTCATATTAAAACATATACCTATTTACTATCCAGTAGGACAAGTCATCCTAGAAGCACAGATAATATAATACTAGAGTATATAATACTATGATTCTAACTAATAGTAACTATCATAGCTAGAAGAATAAAGAGTATCTTCACATACACACATCTATAAAACATGCATGCAACATGCAACAGAAATTAGTGAATACTTCTAAGTGGTCTTCTTTGCTACATTTAGTAGTTATTAATTATTTATCTGGACACTTACTTGCAATAATATTCCCCTTGAGTGGTCGTGATGCAGGATCCGCCATTTTTGCAAGGCGACGGTGAACATGACACAAAGCCTGGAACAAAATGAGTATAAGTGTTAAAAACTTATTGTAGGTTACATATTAATTAACATAATTGCGGAATTTCACTTATTTTTGAGAGGGAACAATAAGATCACTAAATTATTATCGCCCTTCAAACTCAACAACAACTTCGAGGTAAGTAATTATCTTTTTAAAACGAATTTCTTAAAAAAAACAATAACGTAATACCAGTGTTGAGATGTACAAAATTGATATGAACAACGAAACTAATTGCAATCAAAGAGTAACAAGTTTATTTTTTATTAAACAAACTCATTAATTCCTTGATCCTTCTACCTTTTAATGTAAAACAATATTAATGTATGCAAATGACTTGCATTAACATCATGAGGGACAAGAAAATGAGGTTTTACGTCGCTTATATCATAAAACGTGTAAGAAGGTCCAAATCACTAAACCTTATTTGAAAAACAAAATAATCCTGCTCCAGCTTTATGTTTCGGCTCTTTGCTTCGCTTAATTTTATGTCAAAGCAGGCCATCAACCTCCTTGATGGCACTAAACCTACTCTTTACGTACTTAAGTCTGACAACACTGATTTATAAAAAAAGAAACTTTGGAGTGACCAGCCAGCTGTTTCGATGTCCTTCTAACGAGTTTTTAAATAAAAAATATTAGTTGACATTCATCGAAACTTTCTTAACCTTTAGTCTATTTTTATCAATGATTATCATTACGCCTCTTATGAAATATCAATCAGATTGGCAGATAACAACGTTTTTCTCGAATCCAAGACTAGAACAGGACTTGTTTCATATAATTATATATTGTATACACACGCAAATACCCTGTTTCTGGAAATCTTAAAATACTCATACGCTAATAGATTAATACTAAGCAGTTCCTGGTAACTGAACCTCCAAGCACAATAAGCATACAAATCCACACAGTATTATGTATTACTACTTGAATATTCAAACTGTATCGCACAACAAAAGCTTTCTCCGCCAGCCAAAAGGAACAAACTGAATGCAAAGTGCATTTGAGGCTGTGCATAAGGTTCCGCCCACGCCTTGGCACATTTATCGCGGACTTTATTTATTGTTGAAATTTAGTATCTGGACAATACTGACGCACGAGCTGGCCGGCTGGACTTGGCCATCTGTTGCGTACTTTATTCGCATGTAAAAGTAAATTAATAAAAAAAATAGCGCGCGAAATTTTGACGTTAGTGTCACAAGTTAGAGTGACAAGTTTTAACTGAACGAAACAATCTAAAACATTATAAACTTATAGTAACTAAATATTCTTATGCAGAAAAGTCGCTTTACAAATAAATGTTGTGATCTCTCAGAAACACGGTTATTTTTCACTTTTATTAAAAACGTGTGAAAATGCAATTCATATTTGTAATATAGATGCTGTTAGTTACTTATTATAAGAACATGCACCATTTAAGTAGTAACCCAAAATGAATACTCGTATAAATTTAAACCAAAAAGGTTAAGCCTTGTCCCCGAAAGAGTATTTTCAATTGTCACCTTCTTCCGTTCATAAAAAGTTTATCTCGAGTAATAAGTTTTAGATTTCTTATCGAACTCTTTAGTACAGATTTGAATACAAGATCTGTTTGTCTTTCTGTTAAACATTGGACCACCCAAATCGAGGCGGATGCACTGATTGTACAATTTGAATTTACATTGCTGATTTTTTCCATTTTTAATTGTTGGGTCTGTCTCGAAATCTTTTACTGGCGACTGTAGCTTAATAGATCAGGTGTTTATTTTACAAAAGGATTTTTATCTAATTATTAAATGACCTTTATGAAAAAACTGGGCAAAGAGCCTATACATATCGACTAACGAATGTCTAGTTTTCTATCCCAAAGTGTGAATTTAAATACATAATATTGATAATTATAATATTAAATTAGACAAACAGCAAGTAACGATAAATTTGAATAAGGCAACTTTGTACTGCAACGAAAACTATATTTAAAACAACTACATCAACTAATTTCCCAACAATGGAGCCTTCGGTAAACGCAGCCTCATTACAACTTTTTTCAGCTGCATTGATTGATTGAAGACTTATTTACGAACAATAATAATTTAAGTCGATTAATTTAAGACGCGGAGCCGAGAGTGGCAATTTTCCTTTAGGCGGGAACGGATGTTTTTACAACATGGCCGCCCTTATAAGGTTACCTACACACGAGCTTGGTCAACGGGTTTTTTGGCGTTTCCTTTACACTTTGGCTTCTCGGCGAGAATTCCCTCGTTTTAAATATCAAGACGTGGAGGCATGTGATTTTTGCCATGGACGAATCTAGCTTTGTTCGGCGGCTGCCATGAATACAAATATCGAGAAAATCACCGATTTCCTTCATTGGTTGGAATTCGAATCCAGGATGGAAATAATTGATACTGGATTTCAATTAAATACTAGGAAATATCTAAATGAATGAATTAAGTTGATTTGGCTTTACTTATTTTTATATACTACATTTATTTTAGGTACTGTGTCACGAATCTATTTGACACTTGTGTTTTATTTACATAAAGTCTGTTGTAACGAATGATAAACTCTCCATAGATGTTATCGAATCATGTTTATTTAGCGTCGAAATTTCCAAATTTTCTCACGACTGTCAATCAAGTGGTAACAATTTTGATAAAATCAATTATTTACTTAACCATATCATGTAAACAGGTTCACCTATCTCTGAAGCAATGGTGCGCTATCTAATAATTTTATGACTTTTCTCAGTTCAACTAAAGCTAATAAAAAATAAATAAGTATGTTTTTGAAAGACAACAATGTTCCTTAATACGACACGATATTTTATACAACGAGACTTAATATAGATTGAATTTTCAGAGTTGACAGTCACAACCTAACTTTTTACACGTCTACATATTGACAACCCATAAAAGACACATTCAACGCATAAAATACAACAATGTATGGTTCGAGTGACAGCACACGCATTTCAATTTTGCAAAGGATTTTTTATTTGCCTCGAGCAGGTCAAGGTTATTGCACGAAAGGACAAATATTGATATTGCCATAATCCAATTTGCCTAAAGAATGCCCGGAAATTGCGATAAGGTTTTATCGTACTCAGAACACACCGTGAGAACTAAAAACTGTATGACTATGATACAGAGTTTGTAAACTAGCAAACATGTAACGGATTTTGCACGTTCATTGATGTTACCGTACGCTTTTTCACACAACTAGCATTTGGAGGAAAAAACAAGCGGAAGTTTGAACAGTCTTCACTGTAGGCTTTCTTGCTTTTAACAAGGAGGTTTACCATATAACTCAACCACTAAATTGAAAATGCATCTGATGTTTACTTGACACTTTCTCGAATGTCAAAATAAGATGATAACTGACTGACGTATGATGTAAATAGAGATCCCGCCATATAAATTGGCAGTTGGGGGCGTCGCCACAGTCGCGTAATTCAGTGTTACCAGTAAACACGCCAAAACTAGCACTCACTGTGCCATACGGCTCGATACATTATAGGTTTCATTTGTAACGGTCTTTGGTTGCAGAGCTATAAACTCAAATAAAACAAATTAATATATCAAAGTCAAAATATGTTTATTAAACTATTTCAAACATGATTAATAATTAACGGGACTTATCCTTCTTATTATATATTACATATATTATGTGTTCCTTCACTCTGTCCGCAATAGACCGTTTAGTGTGTTCGACGTAGGATTTCCCACAGCTGCAATCAATCTTATACGCACCCTTATATCTTATATCATGAGTATAAATCGCGAATCTCTTAAAACTATTATTTCAAATATGGCACTGAGCATTGTCTTTACATATTTTTTACCGAGGTTAGATCAGCGGAGACCCTAGCTTGGAGAAGAACTAACAAGAAACTCCGGAAATCAATTTATTATAAACACCCTTAACAAACATAAAAATTACAAAGAGTGGGCAATAAACACAACGCTGGTAATACTAAATTTATCTTTCATACAAAATAACACGCAATGGCGGTAACGTCAAATTTAGTTCCAAGTTTGGCTACTGCCACCTTATGTGGCGGGATCTCTAATTAGGACATTGCCCTTCTACTTGTTGAAACTAATTGCATTCGTATAAGGTAACCCGCCAAGTAATAAGATGAGCAGATATAAATGAAGCGACCAGCAAAAAGGTCAAACATAATTTGTAGGAAAATCAGCCAGAGGTTGATACAACTCAATTCACTGTGAGCAATCACAGAGCAAAATCAATAATGTAGATGTGTAATTTGAAGTTTGAAAATGATGTGGCCGAAATTATATCGAATTTCCGATGCGCATGAAAAAACCTCACCGCGAAATCGGTAATTGATTTCGTCTGTCATTATTTTGATTGACACAGAAATGAGTTTGTAATTTGACAATCACATTCGATCGTCACGCGTCTCGTTTTATGAATGGACGAAAGTTTTGGGCATATGGCTGTGTGTGACCTCTTTTTTATTAATTTATAACCTTTTTGCTTTTAATTTCTGTATGAGTTTGAAACGACTACTGTTTGAACTATTGTAAGATGAGAAAACAACTTCAAAACTGTTACTGCTCTTTATTAGACGTATTCGTAAAAAATTGATATATTTAACTTATTTGTTACTCAATTATTTATATAGCTACGGAACGTAAACAACCAATATAATGTACTCTAAACAAAACACATATACACACATAAAATCACTATCAATAATGTAATTGTAGAAACAATAATACTCGCCCAATGTGGAGCCTTATCACTATTAATTAAACAAAACCATTCCCACGGTACACTAGTGGGCAACAGATAATTACGAGTATTAATAGTAATCAGTTTCCAACAGTCAAAGCGGGAGTTAAAATACTTCAATCAACCTGTTAATTGTTAACAAGTTAACTCAAAATGGCGACGGAGATGAAAAGTTAACGTAAATGGTTTATATAGTCAGTGGTTGCAGTTTACATACATATGTACATATATACATCACACTCGTTTCCCTGTAAGATCACGGATCCCCATCTGTCCCGATCCTGACCACTTACGCTTCATTGACGCTTATACATCGACTCATATATTATACTCGGCGGTTATAGGTACTTCTAACGTCACCCATTTTCAATATGGCGTCTATCTGACTGTCAAGTTGGCCCCGACGTAACCGTTGGTTTAAGTTTACATCTTAAAAATTGCGAAGTATTGTACAGATCTCAAGTAGTACGATTCAAAGCTATGAGTGAATGAGTTTTATAGTAAAATCTACAATATTTTCTACCATAAAAGTCAAATTACCATAGTTTGATTTTGAAAAGAGTTTATTATCAAAAGGCCGCAATCTTAATGAGACCAATTAAAGTTTAAATAAATAGATAAAAACTCAAAGTTTGTTCTCAAAGTATACTGTTATGTGCTGGTCTCTAGCATAGCTTTAGAAATACTTAGACATGACAAGACGTCCGACCATTTTATGTATGATATCCATATAATTATATCACTTATATTAATATTTACGTGTTCATTAGTAAAAGTATAATATTCATACGAATAACTAATTTTAGTCGATCAATGTCCTAAAGTAGAGTTTACAAAATTCTTTCTTAAGTAGTTTTTGAAAGAAATATCGTTACAAAGAAATATAGATAAGACATTGTAAGCGAATGGTAGCTAACAATAATAGTAGTTATTGTCATAATATACAAACACATAGATACAAAGAATGTAGACTATTCTTTCTTAAAGAAAAAGAAATAACTTAGACTTTTAAACTATGGTTCTCACTAAAAAGGAGATATCTATTGGTCACTCTAAGTCTATTGATACACTCTATGGTATTCACATTTTAGCAATGCGTAGGTGTGGAATCGCCGACCGGTATCAAATGCCGTTGGAACCTTTGCCTTTGTGTAGAATGAAACTTATACTATATATTTCAAGAAAGAATTCGCTATATAAGTTTAAGATATGTAAATTATGGTATATAACATTGTATGATGTAATGACTAAACGATTTATTAAGAGGTTATATTTTGATTGGTTAGTTTGTAATAAAAACTATATTTTTGAATAGAAAAACTAACAATTACCTATGCAAGCAAAATTGAAATAGGTTCTACTAATTAAAATCAAATTTAAGCTCACAAAGTAATAATAAAGGGGTAAAATTCCGATCATTAGCCTTATTGGTTAGTATATTTATGCTGTGTGTAAATGTCATGCAGCAGTGTGAAAGTTAAAGATTACTTAACACCTTTTGTCACATAAAAACAGAATCATTGCCCAGTCATTTACGACCATAGCTTCGCAATCACCCATTAGTACATTGCAATCTAAGTGCAGGTTAAATTCCCAAGTCATAGTTCATTGGGAACCAACCTAACCTATAATACTATCAGGATTGTCCAAATGGTTACTAAAGTGCGTAATTACCCATAAATATCTGAACTTAAACACTAAAAACGTCTGACACGAAATTCATAAAGCAAACTATAAAATTACCATAATATTAATGTTTAACAGATTGTTTTAGCCATGCTATGAACAGACAAACAGATGTCCCGCTGTTAATTAATCGTTTACAATTAATTAGAGACAAGCATTTCATATTTTCTTGAATGGCCGCCATAAATACACGGACTGTTACGGGATGTAATCATTTTGAGGAAATTTCTAAACTGGGTGCGGTGATTAAAGTGTTAACGAAGTTTTGAGGTTATGATATGGGCATCATGGAAAAATATTTTAATAAGGAATACTTATGCACTCGATTTGGTATTGGATGCTGAGAAAATTACTAATAATAATACTGTTTAGTGCTTCCTTAAAAAAAAATAACATAAATAGCCTGAAGACAGAACAGACGAGCATGCAAGAGAAGGTTTTTGAGTGATGCAAAACAGATTTTTCAGGATCGTTCGCAAATTCGCAATCGATAATCTCTGCCTATCTCGTTAAGGAAGTAGAGGCTTAAATATCTGTTATAATTTAGTGTCACCTTATATATAACTATATATTACTAACATCGTAATTCCATAACTGAAGATGTTATTACTATATCTATGACAGTAGCGACACCTATTATTCTTGCAAGTGAATCTCTAAACCTGTCACCAAAATTGACGTTCGAACTCTAAATGAGAGCAAAGGAAGGATGTGACAATAGAGCTGGCAACACTAGCATCCGCCTATCAGCAATGCCACTTTGAAAAGGATAATAGGACATCGCTCAACTAAATGTACACGTGTGGACACCCTATTTGATTGGCTATAAATATAGGAACGGTTCGGACTAGTTTAGACCTAGGCGACACATTATAGGTATCAATCATTAGTAATTTCGTATTCGTTATTCGTGTATGCTCGTAATTATTGCAGGAAAGAGTGATTGGAAAGTATATAAGCCATTTAACGATGATATTTACCTAACGATTCACTATAAGTCTTTAAATTTTCGTAACACAAAACCTATATAACATCGTAAATAAAAAGATACAAAAGCCAACATCAAATGACAGGTTGAATGTACGAATACCCTGACCCTTCACAGAGTACAGGCGTGATAATAATAATAAACCCACTCTGTAGTTACTCTGTGTGCACAAGCTGCACAATTGCCACAGAGGGTGAACACGACCCCTTTCAAAATTCGGATCTATATCTGACAATGCGCACGAACACATATGAAGCATAACGTTCGAGTAAAATGGGATAACTATCGATTTTTGATGCCGAAACGAGTATGTGTAACTTTATGGATGTCATTATGTAGTCCCAATAAATATACATTTAAGCTATGAATAAAATAAAATTTCATAAAAAGTTCATTGAAATAAGGATTTGGAGGTGTTTAATTGAGTAATATTGTGATGTTTGACGAAAGATAACTTAATTAGATTATGACCAAAAATAGGCAATATTTATCTTAAGGAAACTTGATAACAAGTGACACTGAATGATGGAAAGTTGCGAAAGAGGATACATGCCTTTATAAGTATATTCAAAAACTACTTATAGAACTTACTTTAGAAAGAAATACCAAAGCGAGTATGTATGTATACAAACGAATTTGTAGTTGTATGGACAATACCTTAAAAAACCATATTTTACCTAGTCTTTGTACACTAGACCTAATATCCTATCGTGACACTGTAAATATACGTGCTTTTACGATTAAATACAAGCAAAACAATACCAGCCAGAGAGAAACAAAAGCAACACATCTAAAACAACCTTTAGACGCCATTCGTTTAAGTAAATAAAATGTAAACATAACCTATACGTACAGGTTACTCAACAGAGGTAGGTGTTAGGGGTCAGAAGTCAGACGATCTAGAGAATTGTTTTTTCTCGCTTAGTGAAAGGCGAGGCTGCGATGATGGAGGCAATTTGTCCGGACAGCCTTCGCGGAAACATGTAAGGAGGGAATATTAGCGCTTGAGTGTTGTATGGACTGGCTTTGTGAAGGAGAGAAGAAAGATTATGCAAATGGCTGTAAAAATTGGGATTTTGGGGTATTTTAGGTACAAAATTTGCAGTAGTGTGTAATAGACCTTTGAGATATTTTATACTAGGTAATTAACTACAAAGTTATGACAGTTTTTGTTAATTCTACTTTTTTATTTTTGAACTAGGACTTGTATTTCGATGGTTGCATTTGAAAAGAGTAATGTGGTTCCTTGATACTCAATGAAAGCTTTAGAATGTAGTAAACAATGCACTGCCGTACTTTTAATATATTTAACAATATCAATTTTACTCGGGAGCCATAGAATATCGAAATCCCATTATCCATGAAACACATTTCGTGCCAGATAGCGACCGTTATACATGAAATGAAGGAAACATTATCTACAGTTATTGTATAGAAAATCGTGTAGGGTATGTACGAGGCTCTTCAACGGTAGCGTCAAAGTTTAATAGCCCCGACTCACACGATGAGAAAAAATGCAGCTTTCCTTGAGAAAATGCCGAAGAATGAGCAGAAACACACTATCAGGGCAACCTCAATAATCCCATAAAATAAATCATGTCATTAGAATTTATAATTAGCGGAAAATGAATATTAACGAAACACAAAGTTGTTTTCGCGAACTAGCCTATAAAAGGTTATCTAATATTCAAATCGTCGATATTTTTTGTAGGTTTAGCATGTTCGGATTCACATAAAATTTATACGTCCGCAGTTTTGAAACTCTTGCGGAGATATTAGTCATCTTTGAGAACTGGTTAATGGGCAGCCATTTCTAGGCACGGCTCGTCTCACGATGCCTGTGTTTTGTTAACTTAATCATGGAGTCGGCTGTCCTGTGACAAAAGCCTTCGCGCCGCAGCATTGTTAGCATGATGAATCGCTCGAAGACAGCACAATTCATTAATAAATCGCCGAGTACAGACAATTGGCTGTCGAAACTCCAGCCCAGGAGTGCTCAGAACCTGCCTTTGTCTGCATTATGAGCGGTGCTTAAAAAGAAATGTGCTCATAGACATTATTTGCCGGTTCTCACACGAATACCCTAATGCGATAGAGAAATGTCTTCTCGATGATTTGTCAAGCAATCCCATTGAATATATTTTATTCTTCTTTAACAGTCTCAGTTCTTTTCACGTATTAGTAACCAAAAATATTATATCTTGATCGTAAGATATCAAAACATTCCATTTCTAAAAGGAAGTTGATGCTAATGTGATTTCTTTCTTTAGGGCATCCGTATATCCAGTAGGTAAAGCTACCGAGTAAGGCAAGTGTCCTGCTGCGCATCATCAATAATGGAGTCCATTTGGAAACTAGTCTTCACCGGTTTTACTCATACTTTTTTCCATAACCTTCATCATTACTAATATATCAACTTTGTGAATAAATCGCTTATAAATCAACTTAGTTTATACATCTCTTTATGTTTGAATCTGTGTACGTGTTAGGGCATATTAGGTAAAGCATGGACGCCATATTCTTTAAAAGGAGTCTCCGCACACATTATTGGAGAGGCTTTGATCGCGCCATTGTGCCCAAGATAATGGGCAGATATGTCGGGCCCTAAGCCTTTGGTTGCGCTTTTGGCACTCCCTGAATTTATGGGACAAGTCGCGGAGCCGGTTCTAGATTTTGGAACGACCGGGATAAGAGATAAATAAAACGCAAAAATTTGTTGTCGTTTGGGAATACTCCCTCTTTTTCTTTTACCTTTTCAAGTTTGTTTGTGTACTTTTAAATTTTGACTACTGGAAGGCTACATACCAATTTGCACGCTATAATTTTTTTAATTTAAAGTTCTCATGAAAGTTTTGCTGCGTTTATCTCGTCCAAATCTTGAACGCTTGTCTTTTACTTACGCTTGCATATCTGGCCGTATATCCTCAGATCTGTGCCTGTCAACAGCTCAACTTTTGTAAAAAGTAACCGGCGATATTTAACAAGTCAACCCACTTTTACACAGTAGCCATATTGTGTCAGCGGTAACAGTTATTGCTCTACGCATTTCAACGCAAATTGCCAGTCCACAACTCATTAGGCGAGCGCAGAATGCAACAGGCTGTTGATCTTAATAACCAGTAGCAAGATTACTATCGGTTTATAATATCTGCGAGGAAAATGAGCAAAAAAGGAAGAGGCTTGCAAACCAGTTGGAGTTTTAATTTAGAATGCGCAGAGCCTGTTGGAGGACGAGCCATCGCCTTATGAGGAACCAGTGTGAGGCGCAGTAGAATTAAAAATGTCCTTTGTGCCCGCGTTGGTTATTACTTTTATTACAAGTGATTAACTTCTCTAAGTGCTATGAGCTAATGGTTAACTTAATCAAGAGATGTACTCGGAAATAAAAGTCTCCAGGACTGGGTGCTGTAATCTTGTGTTGGCAGTAATTAAGAACTATAACTTTAATTATTTTAAGGGAAAATTGCATGTACACGTAAGTAATGAGAGAAATTTATAGGCAAAAATTATAACGAATTCAACCAGAGACTTAGATGAAATTGACGCTATAAATTAGTCTAGAGTCGACGCACTCAAACGTATTATAACGTATAAAGCTAATCGTGTAAGAGCGTCATAATGGGTGGAGGTTTGGCCACAATAACCAGTTCTGATCAAAGTAGAGCCGCTCTTTAATAAAAAAATCATCGCCGATAAAGAATATTGGTAACTAATTTGATTATTATTGAAATCCATACGAAGGCGCGGCTTCCTCGCCATGTCATTCGAAACATTATCTTATTACAGTGATTACAAAACGTAATTATGATAAATTAATACTTGTCTCTTGGGTAACAGAGGTAGGGAAGGGGACTTAAGCCGTTTTTCAATGATCGTTCGGTAATTAATTTTACACTGGGCGTAATCCCTTTACGAGGTAGTGACGGGAAACGAGCAAGTTCCTTTTCAATTAATTTGTTACCTTAGTGTGAAAGGATCGAAAGCTTACAGAATATCCATGGATTGTAGAAAATTAATCAAATCCTAAATACCTACATTAGTACTTAAAACTTTCCTGTATATGATTGAAAATGGTCTTACATACATATCTATAGGATTACTGTGACTTATTTGCCACCTCAGTTATAATAAGATATATATTGCCTACAACACTTAAGATACAAGTCTACTTAAACCTTTTTCTTTTTGTAGGTATAATAAACAAAGATAAGGTTAAGTAAATTTGTTACTTGGACCAATAACAACTAGTGCTTGCTGAATCTAGATTTAAAACGGAGCGAAGCGAACGCGTGGACCGGTTTTCTGTTAAACACGTTTTGCGAAATCACATTCATGGCTGGGCTATCATCATTTTTTAAATCTTGAATAAAACCTTCCTTTCCTAGAGTTAAATACCCGTATAGACAGTATATTTTGCAAAAATGTAGTCACTCTTACTAATACTGCGATTGATATTTATTATTATTTTCAGAGGTGACATGTTGAAATCACGTAGTTCAATGAGACTTCCAAATTTAGCTCTCATATACCTTAATTGGTTTCAAACAGCGAAGAAAATAGCTGGAAACTTAGAAGCAAACCCAGGCAAGAAAGGAACAAAGATTAAATTGATATACGTACTTTACAACCGTATAGAAGAACCAAATAGTGAAAAGTAAAGGATTCTTGATCAGCGAAAGAACATAAGGAAAATCTAGTCACTTCTTTAAACCTAATTAACCAATTTATTGCAAACCTGAAACTGATCAGCGAATAATGTAGCATCAATGACATCGCCTCGTTAATGCTATGGAAAATAACCAACGTAAATAGAGTGTGGCTGGTTAATAGTCTGTTTTATTTACTGTCATCAAATAACTAATACTGTGTGAAAAGAATGAGATTTGGCAGTGCTTGTCTATCTTGAGAAATACGTGTATTGTATACATATGTGGAAGAAATACATTCAACATTTAAACCAAATACAAATATATTTACTCCAAACAAACACAATACAGTATCAAAACGAAACAAAATATAAAAATCATTGATTAATCTTCAGGACACCAAACTTATAATGTATCCGATTTCTGTACTTGAACAACGGACGAAGCAAATACGCGTGCAAGTTATCAGCCTTGATAGGACCCGGCTTATTCTGAGGCAGGAAGCAGAACAGACTGTGTCTATTGTAGAAGGTCCCATTCTTACCCCATACCAAATCATAGAATGGATGACATTCACTCAAAATGGGCGATAGAGGGGGCTCACTACCCGGAGCAATTTTATCGTCACTAGATATGTTAGTGTTAGGAGAAAACTTGTTACTAGTGTAGAAATTCACCACAGGTTGATCACTGTACACTTCTAAACATCGCAGGGAATCCGCATGAATCACTCTAGCGTGCAACGTCAGACCTTGTCTGGTTCCCTTCAAGACACAGTAGTCAACGTCGAACCCACCAAAAGGCACTTCTGAGATCTTGTCCTTCAACATCTTTGGCACCAGAAAGTTGTAAGGAGTGCGCCTGACTGTCTCTTCTACACACAACTTGTTCATGTCTCTATAGATGTACTTGTCAGCGTTTATCGTAAATATATGTTTGTCAAGGTCCTTTTTCCCAGCGAAATGGCCGGCTAAGTTGAAATAGGGGGAATAGGAGAGGTTGATAATGATACTGTCGTCGTAGGGACGTGACGTTATTTCGATTTGCAACGTGCAATCTGGTGTCACGTCGAACACTATCTCAGTGATCAACTTACACTTGAAATCTCCTTTGACGACCTCCGAAACATGAGTCATTATCACCTTCGTGCCATTAACGAAAGAATTCCAGTTCACCCTATCAAGACTAAGAGGCACGCCGTGGTAGCTGTTTCCAATTACTTCATTATCATCTTTACATTTTCTGTGAGCATTCAAAAGAATAGTGCCATCGATCATGTAGGTACTAGCTCGACCTATGATAGCTCCAAACTGAGGGTGGTTTTGTAGATACCCTTCTAGATTATCAAATCCTGCCACCACATCACCTAAGACACCGTTTTTATCAGGAGTTTTGATGCTAGTAACAGTAGCTCCATAGCTTATCACTTGCACTATGAACTGGTCGTTGACATTCCAAGTAAATCTTCTTACTACATCTAGTTTGGGCAGGTCATCGCATACATGGTCGTCTTCGCATTTTTCTTTCCGGACGATTGAGGGATGTAAAACTCCGAAACAGTCTACGGTTAAAAGCACCACAGGCTCAGATTCGATTTCTAGAAAACTATTTGAGGAACTAAATGATTCCATGGTTTAATTTGATACTTACTGGTATTCTTTTCAACTTACATTAAATTTAATCAATAATTTTCTCCTAGTAGTTAAGCTTTATCATGAACTTTTGATTAAAAGAACATTTTCTTGATTTAGCTTACTGTACAAAAAAAAATCGTCTAAAGAGATTTACATAATCAAAAAAAATACATTTTCTATATAAATCCAAAAAAATCAAAACAAAGTCATAAGCAGAATGTAATTTATTCAATTTCCATTATAGAATTTCAACAACTGACCAAAGAGAATACAATATTTATGGAGGTACGTCAAAATTATGTCATAAGTAGGTAATATCCTTTTTCTTCAGTTAAGCCTAAGATTACAGTACATTATGCCAAATATTCAAATAATATTTTCAGGACATGTCATATGAAGCGATTAGGGGTAAGTAGAATCTATTGAGCGCTGAACTAGTAACCTGTCACCAATGTTCCATTATGTCATAGCAACCTCATTATTCATGCTAAAAGTGAACTAGGAGATATCATATCTCCGAGGTTTTGTCCACCTCAAAAGGGATTTAATGACGTGAATGTTTATGTATGTATGTAATATTATAAGAATATTCTTCAACCTAACCCTCCATTGCGTAAATGCAATATTTTCTGCAGTCGCATACCTCCTTATCAGAAGCCATATATTAAACAAGGACAGAGCAATTCAGGCCTAACTTATAAGGTTGTCATTAGAAAAGTTACTGCCACATCTACATGCAACCGCCGATACGAGTAAAGGCTGTCTCACACTCCACGAAAATGTTAATTATATTTTATTTATGCCAAATCTATTTGTAGATGTGTCAAATGCATGTAAAAGGTATACAGGTTAAGTTTTTTTTTTAATTTTTTATTCACCATTCATTCTTTATTTTTATTCATTCTTTATTTATTTCTTTATTCGCCATTCACCACTAAGGTTATGTCGGCTCACAGGTTAAGTTATTAGTCATACATTAATTTGTCTATGTAAACCCACTTTTATACGAATATAAATTTAATAATTTCTGAACTATAATAAATATTCATCGCTGTTGGCATGTCACTAAGAAAGACAAAAAAAGACAAACGCGTACACGACCATTAACTGTTTGCGGGGTAGTCAGCAGTGTAGGTGTCCATCTCCGCAATTACGAAGGTAGTAATCATATGGCCACTCGAACCCACTTGTTGGTTGACCAGAAAAAATAATAACTAAGAATATTTATGTTTTATCTCGGAAATTTTTAATTGCATTTTTCATTTATTTACTTTATATCTAAAGGTAGAGGCAAAATCAATGTACACTTCATTTCAAAATAAACGCGCACGCGCATTGTTACTTACCAATCGAAATATTTCAAAACGCACAGTATGCAGGCAGCCTAAACCAAGTCCTTCCTAGACCCAACAACACAATATTTTAGCGCCCTATCTCCTTATTATCAACAGCAGTAGTAATACGTACGATTTATATGTACAAATGGACTGGACTCTGCGACTTATGCTGGAATTTCTCCACTATGTTTAAATGTGCTAGCATTTACATACACGAAACGGTCATATTTATCGCAGGGGATAGTCCACAGTATAAATGTAGGTATCATGGGTAGTATACGGATGTCCCATAGATAGTATGAGACGTATAAATAATGCTAACTAGCTGCCGTTCTTTCCAGCATGTCCTAGGAGGCGACTAAGGAACTAGGAGGAAATGGAATCTATTAAGCGATGAACTAGAAACCTGTCACCAATGAGATAATGATGTCAACCTCAAAACTCATGCTAAAAGTAAATTAAGATATATTATCATATCTTCGAGGTTCTGTCCATTCCAAAAGGGATAAAAGGGCGTGAATGTATATGTTACCTACATACATACATACTTTATATAACTGTAATCCTTTTAGGTGTTAGTCAGAGTCTGTGTGACCATTAGATAGGCTTTGCGGATGTCATTAGTCACGAGTAATCCCGTTTTTACCAGACAGTCTGCACCCAACGTGACAGGTGGCAAACCATGCCGCCGGGCACAGATAACTACTATTCATTCAGAATGAATATATATGAAGTGAATATGGTTTAATCAAGTCATATAACTTGAGAGTAAGGTTAAATAATGTCTAAGAACTAATTCTTATGAATAATTTTAGAAATAGGTAATCATCAATGCATTATCCGAGAAGAAATAAAAATGAAAGAAAAAGCAGCTTTTTAATCTAAAATCCCAAATAAGCATAAGTAAAAATACCTACTAAACAATACAAGCCAATCAAACATTAATTACATGATTATGAGACAGATTGTAATCGACCGTTATGACCTTAATAAAACCATAATGTACATATTTATTACTTCTTAGTAATTGTATCAAGAATTCTATGACACAATTATACCAAGAACATTGACATAATATGGCTAATTTAAATTTAGCTCTAAATCGAGTTTTGAAATGCAGATGGCGGTTTGAGTTATTTGCAAACCAGTTTCATCATTTACATACATACGTGGACAGGCCATGTGATATAGTTAATCCAGCGGAATGAATAGGTTTATATCGAGACAAACAACGTATAAATAGAACCTCGAAAACATTAAGTCAATCAGCCTATGTCAAATATGATCACTCGTGGCTCTCAGCCAGCCACTACCAGCGACCTTTTTCAAGCCATCGATCCATCTAGTAGGGGGCGGCCTACCCTACGTTTACCGAAGTATCTACAGTAAACTATTAATAAAACCTATATGTAAATAAATAAATACTAAAGTATTGATAAAACTTAATTCGGAGTATTTAACCGGAACTCTTAATTTATAAGCAATAATATCTGTCAAACGAAGGATACAATTAATAGTCGGGTTCCTTTGAAAACCTTCAAATATATCAAATTACGTATCATAGAGTATTAATCAATATATTCGTAATAATTTGCAATCTTCATCTGTGTTATACATTCACGTTTAATCCCTTTCAGATAGAACAGAACGTCACAGACATAAAAACATCATCTAGATCTCTTTTTTAGCATGATTATTGGGGTTGTGATATCACATGGAACAATGGTAACAGGTTGCTAACCCATTACACAATAGCTTTCAAAATACCCCTGATCCCTTAGTTGCCTTCTACGACATGCCAGGAAGAACGGCAGCTAGTTAGCATTCTTTTTACCTCCCAGACTAGCACGGGACATACAGACTAATTACTTTACTTGTAAGCCCTAACTTAAGTACTTTAAACACAGTATTAAATTAAACTGACGAAACAAAGGCGACGGTGCATTTCCATTGATCAGCTGATTAATAGAGCTATTATGCTTCGTTACAATTTATGGCTGCGTTTGAGCCTTAAGGGCCGGTCACATGGGCCTGTTAGCCAACGGTGATGGTAATTTAAGATTTTCATACAAAAGGTTTGTTCTGGAGTGGTTAAAAAGAAAGGTTTCGTCTAATAGGGTTTGTTATAAGGCATAGAAGCTAAGGGTTTATGTTAATTATTTGTACGCAAATCTAGTTTGCTACAAAAATATTTTTGACTTATTGGTACTTTTATTTTGGTTTTTTATTGACAATGTTAAGATTTGGAACAACACCATTTAAATTAGAGTCTATCTTGATTTATATTTCACATCAAATTAGTTCAATAAGAAGGTTGTTACATATATTTCTAAACTAACTTTACATTCCGTTCTCAGTAAAAAGCCTCATTTTCTCAGCTTTCAAGTAAATTTGATAAGGCCAACCTCAAGTGTAGAAGCGAGACAGTCTAACCATTCATACGTCGATATTGCCAGACCATAAATTATTTTAATTGGACATCTTAGCCCTTTTAGGTATAGGCTATTTTTCCGCTTATATGCGTGAGTAAATCTTTATATAATAAATTAATCTATACTAATATTATACAGTTGAATAGTTTGTTCGTTTGAACGCGCTAATACCTCAAAGAACTGGTTGAATTTGAAAAATTCTTCAATTTTTGGCTTGAGCATTTATCGAGGAAGGTTTTAGTTTATATAATATAACCTTGCAACCTTTAGGAGACAAGAAAATGGAAAATTTGGAAAACACATTATCAATACATATTTTGGTTACAATTTCGTCCGCTCTTAGGAACATTTAACCAAAAACAAGTATTTTTTCTAAATGAAACATTCCCAAAATCCCTCGCGGACGAAGTCGAAGGCACAGCTAGTAATAAAATAACGAGATATTACTTGATTCATGTGTTATATGAGTAAATGACTCCATAATGTCTGTATCAACATTCTTGTTTAATAAAATATTTCCCCACTTGCATTAATTTATGAAATAGGAACTGTACGACAGGAAATTGTCATTACAGCTTAGCTTAGTCAGTGTGGAATGATACTAACGTCAATCAAATAGTAGTATAAGTACTTACTATTATATACATAGGTAAATATTTTATATATGATCGTCGATACCTATTTGATTTCTTATACAAGTAACAGTTCAGACTAATTATATATTATGTTTTAAATCCTACATAAGTACACAACTG